>JAKSZP010006641.1:0-232822 GCA_022478985.1 Massospora cicadina | reverse complement strand
AGTATTCCGTCAATACAAAAATGCAAATGACACTATCCAGAATGTGGCAACTATAGCACGGAATCCAAAAGCAAAAATAACCTTAACCAACATTGCCACGTTCATTAATCTCCCAGATGCCCACATCAAAGCTGAAAATGCTTTAACCAAGTATCTCAGTGCCATTTTTCTAGCTGGCAATTATCATGAAATTACAATTATCAGTGATATCAAATCCTATGTCACAGATGCCCCAACGCCATTACTGTCAGCTGTGACATGCACTCTACTATGGGAGGAAGAAGTTGCTTCCAAAGAGGCTGCTGAAGATGAGCCCCCTGGACCCCCCTTCTGCCATGTAGGGATAAGCAGTTTCCACTGCCCACCTGGTTGGTTGTTTTTTGATTTGTTTCATTCAATCTGCTCAATAGGGCATTTTGTTTGAACCAAGTATTTATGTTAGTTTTAGTTAGTTTTAATTTTGGTAATGTCCATCCCCTGGTCAACTTGCCTCAAATAAATATACATTTATTCATTGCCACCCACCAATTCTTGACCTCAAAGTACCTTTTATTAATGATTTACTTTGCTCTGCGGCTATGTAGGCTCAGTTAACTCATATTTTTCCTACCTTTTCCTCAAATCAGCATAAACTGTCATTATTTACTCTAATTAATTTCTCAGCCATTTTTAATTTTACCTTTCTCAAATTGGCCAAAAAACAATCTTTAAAATTTAATATGCAAATGGCCCAACTTCATATAGTGCACTTTATTTCTTAAAAAGCTGGAATTAACAGGAACCTTTGAAATCTTTATGATTATAATGCAGTACTTAACATTTAGAAGCAGATTTTTAGATTTTTGAATTGCTTCTAACCGCCTAGTGACACAAAAGGAACTTAACAAGATATGTGGTATTTTTGAATATCAAACCTAATGTTTAGCATAATTGTAAAATAGCTTCAGTTAGGGTCTAAATTAATTAAGTAAATTTAAAGGCTTACTAAAGAGCAAATGGCAAACCAGAGACATCAATTTCGATTTGATAGTAAAATTAATATATGGGCAATGAAGGAATATATCAAAGAAGTCATCCTCAGTGTAAGCTCTAAATGGTTCAGTATTTATTGTTTTCCCTATTTAAAAATAATCTCTAGCTTAAAAATTCTGACAGATTCTGGCCCTATCACATTAGTATTTTAAAAAAACCATTAATTAGTCTTTTATTTATAAAATTTGCTTATGACGTCAGGGCAAAATTATTTTTTATTTAACCGAGGCAAGCCGACCAGAGGACAGGCATTACCGAAAGAAAGAAACGACATGAAACCTGAACAGGGTCAACTCCGTCGAAGAAAGTTTTTCCACCTCCGGATCGGGACTCAAATTTTTCTGGTTACGTCATGGGTAAGGTTTTCGTGTTATTAGACCTACTAACCGCCAATAGCTTTCTTTGGCTGGCACCCCGATCGATGTGCGAAGGGTGGGAATCGAACCCGCAACCTTCAGGTTGGTAGCCGTACGCCCTTACCGACTCGCCTTCACCCCCCAGGACAAAATCATTCTGTGACATTATTCCCAATTTTTTTAAATCACCCTCTTCCCATGGCAACAATTCAGATATATAATGAGAAACAGGCCTTCAACTAGGTTTTGATATTTTCTAGCTGAAACTATCTTCATGATTCAGGTATGGGTTAGGTGGTCAACACCACCTCATGAGGACAAAGAATTTTTATATTCACCATCTGAGTTCATCCCCAATATCAGTCCAATTTGCTTGTCTGTGCCCACTTAATGCGGAACTCATCTCCTTTCTGAGAATATCCAAAGCTCTAACCACATTTCATATACACGAACATTCTAGGGAAATACTTACAGCACCCAAACATCCATGTTACCCATGCTTCCAGTGCCACCAGTGCCAACTGTGGTGCCTTTGTACCTTAGGCCTAACCTACGCCCACCACACCTGCTACCAAAGCTGATTTTATATTCTAAAGGAAGGTGATATCACAATTGGCTTTTATCTACTTTATTGTCATAATTCAGCAATTCATACCTAAATGCTTATGCTATTCTCAACTAAATTTTATAATAATGACCAAATCAATTAGTAGAATTTAAAGGCTTATTAAATTCTAATCAACAACCAGCCCAATAATTTTATTTTAGTAAGAATAACAACTAACAATTCATATAGGAATCAAAAAAGTTGTGTATAGGGTAATTCTTTCAGATGGTTTAGCATTTATGGTATCATAAAATAATATTAATTCAAATTTGGAATTCTTTCAGATTTTTTGCTTTGTTGCTTTAGACATTTATCCTAATAAAGCATTAGCATATTAAGGGATTTAATTATTTATGACTGATGGCATTGTGGCCAGTTTTGTTCCATGACCCCTAGCACAACTGAGAAAAACCCTACTACCCACAGTTCAAAAACCAAGCTTCAGAAATAAGAATCCATATTATGTTATTTTATAATATAATATAAAAGTTTCTTGCAACAAATTAAATTTTATTTCTTTTTTTCCAGTTTTCTGTCCACATATATAAACCTGTCATTTAAAGCAAACTGACCTATACAACTCAAACCTGATGCTAAGGTTCTGGTTTAAACATGATGTCATCCAATATGATGTCATACAGCGTGAAAAAAAGATGTTTGAAATACAAACTAAAAATTTATCTTATGGTAAATACCTAAAGGCATAACTTATGCCTTATTAGCTGAAACCTTTTCTTTGATTGGCTAAAAACGGTTTTTGTTAATTTTTTTTGTTTACGTTCCAGTGTTTTTTGGCTTATCTGATAGATTCATTTTATCAAGAAGATTTTATTTTTATTGTACAATATTTAAATGTGATTTTTAATTCAGGATGAGTAGCTAGTGGGAGAAAATCTAAGGCTACTTTATGCTGGATAGGTTCAAAACAGGGTAAACCCTTAGTGGTTAGGATGAAATGTCATTCCCTCTCATCAACTCTTATCATTATCTTATTTTGAGTTATAATTAAGATATGGAGGTAAGTTTATAAAGAGGATATGGTGGTAGCTTTGTTGTGTGGTTTCTGCCAACACTGAACATGAAAAAAAATTTTATTAATCATTAGCTTAAGTTAAATAGCTAATATTCAGTTGTTTTAGTAGGTTCAATAATTTCTGCTAAATGAATACCAAGTTGGTTAGTTTAGATACAATCATTAAGCTTTGCCTAATTAATTTGTGATTTTTGTCTGACTTGATAGGTTCAACGGATTTATCTAAGTAGTTGGCGGGTTTAGTTGATTTGAAAGGTTCAATAGTCTCAGTTAAGTGGTTAGTAAACCAATATTTGCAAACTATTTGCCTTAACATAATTTAGATAACCTATCTAAATTTAAAGCAACAGTAACCACATATCAAACCCAATGGGGCTATTAAGTTAACCAAATAACCATCAAACCGCTTGCTAATCCCATGATTATACCAAATCAACTGAATACTCCTTAACTAAGCTAAATCTATTTAAAAATCATATTATAGCATAAAATTACCAACTGTTCAATCAAATCCTTCAAACCTATCTTTTCAGCTAATAACAAAAAACCTCTTAGATAAACCAATGAACCTACAAAATCAATTGAATAAGCCAAAAAGCTCAGCCAAAATAAAATACCAACTTTCTTTGTACTCAAATAAATCATTTATACATTAATATACTTTTTATTAGTATAATAACTTTCTATAAAACAACCTGCATATGCTGGCTCTTTTATTTCATAACGAAAATGTAAAAATCTGGTTTTTTTATTTCTTTTAAGATGATTTGACACATGCATAATATATATCATGATTATTTTTGTATATAAAGTTTAGTAAATTTTATTCAACATGGTTAATACTTTTTGAAAAGGTTTTATATAGTATTATAACGTACAAACACCTAGTGAGACATATTATAGAAAATACTTTAAGAAGATTTTATATTTAAAAAATTGGTTATTTATAAACAACATCTTATGTCAATTAAAAAAGTTTGAGCTTTTGTACACAAAAAGAGAAGGTATGCTATAACATCTCTCTCATCTAAGCATCATTTGTGAATTAAAAGTGACCAGAACAAGTTCAGTGAGAATACAGGCCTGCTTGTGTGATACTGCACATATAGAGCAAAACTGCAACCGACTTTTGCAGCATTAATAGAAGACTTCACTTAACTGTGCTTAGCAAGGAGAAACGGACTGCCTGATCATAACCCACTCTACTAGTATAAAAAATATTCCGCAAATAGATCAGCTCTGATAGAAAATTTTCCCACTTAAAATGACTGCAGTTATATCAGCTATGGGAACATCATCTTCAAGAAAATTGCATCTTTTCCTGCGCCTAAGTTGTGCAGGCTCCTGATCAGAAACTCAATCTGTTTTATACTGATTTGGATAATATATTCACCAGGTCACTTTCTGCTGACACTGCCACTGAGCGTTTGTGATTATTCCTGATTGATTCAATGTGAATCAGCAATCACTTCAGCATTTAATGCATCTAAAAAATTTTCTTTGTCAAAATTAGAGGTACAAACCCCAGTGACCAATACCTCCACTCTCACGGGATGCAAGGAAGACTACTCAACAGTAGTTTCAGTGCCAGTTACCCTTAGAAACAAACTGCACTTGCCAAAGAGATTCAGGGAAAGGAGCAGCAAAATTAAGTCTATCATTGCTGGGAATATTCCCTGACACATATAGACTATATTGAAAGACCAATTGTTCACCAGATTTGACAAGCAAAAGCCTAACAGTGTTCCAGTTGCTTTGAAATTTGCATCTGGCAAAAACCAAGCCAATCGCCTGACAAATACTTTGGGCCGCATCCCAACAAAAATACAGTCAAGGCAAAGATAATCCCAACAAAAATTGATCTGTTCACTCACAAAATTCATCAGAATGAAACCTCAACATTGTTACTGGAGAGTCAGAATCTTAATTCGACTGATCTGAAAACCAAGTAAATTCAGCAAAAAAAGTAAAAATTTTGAGAGATGGATCAGCCTCCATCAATCTAAGCAAGCCATCATCTGGTACTCCAACCAAATCTCAGGTTTTGTACTACCCCATCCAAAGGGACATGCTTGCACATCTAGTGTGTCCTCCTGCAACATTAAAAAGTGAAAGTCATTTCAGTTCCCATACTCTACGGTAGTCTAGTGAATTAATGACATTTCTCCCACCACCACTGCCTTTGGAGGCACCACAAGGTCTCCGTTGTATGCAAATTCCTGGATGGAAACCCAGATCTCGCTCAAGATGGTTAGCATCTTCAAGTCATATCACGTCCAATTTAAAAATTCCCTGGAGTGTATGAAGCTCTCCATTAACCACTGAACAGATAGGCCGCCATCTGTAAGGATTTAAAGCCCGCTGACATCTAGGCCTGTCTTAAAGCTGGGATTAACCTCAATGATTCTATGGAGACAATAATGCTGGCATCCTTAAAGGTTACCCAGAAAGTCAGGAGTGCAGGCCTCTTACCTGATGTAATTTACTCAATATGTAAAATATTTCCCAAAGGCTTTCACCTCACTCAGATAGGCGCGCCATGACATTCCAGTTTAAAACGCGCTGGATGTTACAACAACACGCTCTTTATAAAGCTGAACTACCATGGACTATGGCCAGATTTAAGGTCACCAAAACCATGCACTTTTAGTATATGAGAATACTGCCAGCACCCACGTCTAATCTTATGAAGCAGGTTGGACCAAAGAGAAGGCGGTCAAGTGGGGCCCTTCCAGGATTTGTTACAGAAGACGCCATTAGTTGGAGCGCTACCTGTTTCACCCAACTCAACTGAAGTTATGGTTCTTTGATGGAGCCAATATTGAGCTTGTCTAAGATCTGGAAAAATTGGGGCACCACAAATCTATTCATGAAGCCCTCTGTCGCCATACATTCCCTCTTAAAAATGGAAAAAACTGGAGGGTTCATGCAACTCTTGTTGAGGTGGCCAATAGGGATGCAGCGGGCCTCACCCTTAAATCCACATAGCCCTGGATGGAACATGAAGGATCCTCAAGCAGCGTCAGAGATGCGGGAAGTTACCACTCCTGACCTTGAGTAGGAAAAGCTCAAAGCTGGGATCCAAATCGAAAAAACCATGAATGGAAAGGTCATTTTAGAACCCACTGTTGCGGCCCCTTACGCCACAAAGGGCTTCTCACCGAATGAGGCATTCAAGTGGTGTTATGCTGTTGTGCCAGCTGAAATATTGAGGGTGTTTACTGATGTAGGCTGGAATAGAGTCAGCATGAAGGTTTGTTGCCAACGAAACTCCATCATGCTCAAAGTGCTTTAGCAATATCTTTATCAGGCGTGGGGTCCTAAAGCAACTTTAGATTGGTACCATATGGAGATCACACCGACTAACGTCCACAGTTGGCAAAAATTGGAAAACAGTGCAGTGATGGCTCAGAGTATCAGCTACCACGGAATCAATATGCGCCAAGTGAAGGCGTTTATGAACTGGAATTTCAGTCTTGACAAGTCAATTGGCTGGATAATGTAAGGAAAACCCTGCTAACGCTCCAAAACTAATACCCAAAAATAAGTTGTATAGCGCTGCGGCTGCTCAATCTGACGAATTTTTGTGGAATGGCATTGAAAATCATATCAACAACATCTTAAAATTAACTAGCGGCGGCTTAAATATCACCTTGACCCAAATTCATACCCTAAGGATACTATCTACATCCATCTGAATTGGTAGATGGGGAGTAAGGGTTCTATTTAATTATTTTAATTTACCAGTAGCTTGATAAGGTCCTTATGGGTGGCGATTTTTTGTCACACTTGGGTGGCCAAGAGAGGGTACATTGACATTTCAATTCTAGGCGAACTCAACCTCGAAATATTCCATGAAGAAGCATTAGATATAAGGTCATCTATTCTAAATGGAGCCAACCCATTGTGATATCATAACTGCTCAGTGAGGCACTTTTCAGAACCCGCTAACTGAATGGGAATAGGATTGTGTCTATGAAGTGATCCGCACTGGCCTCTCCTATTATGGGGCAATTCAGGAGTTTAGGCAAGATGATGGTAATAAAATTGAAAAATGCGTACAACCCTATAATGTGGAGGCGTTAAATAAACCAGCCCCTTGTATGAAGTTGAACAAATAAACTCTGATACAATTCATCTATTTTCCTTAACAAAGACGTTTTTTTTACGTAGAAAATAAGGATGCCAAAAAGATATGCCAGTTCTGCTATCAGACAGGCCAGATGAAGGCTCTATGCCATCATAAAAAAGGGAAGATGGCCCATGATTTCAACTATGAACAAGTCGGTGAGGTAACAAAGGTCAGATAATAAACATTTATCCGTCCCAAATACAAAAAGTGGTCCCCAAAGAGCCTCATGGAGGTATTGGACATGAAGCAAGAGCAACAGGAGCTGGACGCCGCCCACAAAGAGACGTAGAGGAGAAGGAGGCTAAGAAAATTTAAGCTGTTAACAACCATTCATCAACCTCAACCTCATGGCATACAAAATGGACGATGAGACGGTGTTAAACCAGATGTACCAGCCTTTTCAATGAAGAATGGGCGTAATGCTAGGAGTAGCGCTGGCTAAAAGCTGGCCCCTAAAAGTAACTTATGAAGGGCTGACCGTTTCAGGACTTGAAAAGACTGGCAAATAAGCTCAACAAGGAGAAGTGGGTAAGAAGTCATCATGGAAGAAATCTTCAAAACCCTATTACCAATAACAAAGCACCCTCTGAAGCCACATTTATCTAAAGTCAGATTAATGAAGCCCGGAGAAAACAACCTATCCACTCAACTCAATATTGGTTTTGAGAATTGATTGGGGAATCCCGATAAAACTAAGATCATTCTGAGGCTTCAAAGGCGCTCAATATGCTGGTGCTCAGACCCTCGTTTTTATAAATTAACAAGGAAACGGAGATTTATATGTAGTACCCGGTGCATAAACTGCCTGGCAATATTTTCCCATTCATATCAACTGGCCTTAGAAAGTGCAAACACCCCTTACTCCAACCTCAGTAGCATACCGCCAAAAAGGCCAACGTCCCTCACATCTCTAGTCACAATCCTGGAAACCTAATTAATGCTCCTACTTATGTTTCTGGTAACCAAGAATGATTATAGAGGCAACAATTGCTAGGGCGATGGTTAGCAATTAGACTAAGAAGAGGTACAAAACCACAATAAAAAAGTATTATTGACTTAGTTTTACTATCAGATACACAAGCGTGCAGCCAGAAAGAAATGGTACAAAGCTAGACTGAAATGCAATGAGCCACCCATGGTCCCTTCATATCAGGTGTCAAGTACTATGGGCAGATCATTTGGCCATCATTTCACTAAACAAAAAAAAACAATCTGTAAATTGTGAAAGAAACTCATTCTGTAAGGATCTTAGTGACCAACGCCACAGATAGGGAAACCTGCAGGGGCCTCTGAGTGGTATCCCAAATACGCCTCACCAAAACCCCAGGACATAAAGTATTTTGAAATTCTGTCAGAGGAGCTTAACAAAGCAGCTATGTTTTAGCATGAGAACACAACTGTTTGAAAAATGAGAGTCAGGGAAACATTTTCAATGAGCAAGCGCTAAATTTGTAAGACCAAGGATATGGTATGTTTACCTGGTCCCGTTGAGAATGTGTCTCACAATAGATTATGAGGACGACGATCCCACAAACTTGTGCAGTGACATATAACTCAAGCGGAGTGATGCTGACAGATTCTCGCCTGTGATACATGCTAGTGTCATCTGGCCCAAAGGCGCTGACAATTATTAGTAAAGCCAACATTTATTTCAAAAGGACCATTTGATCATCTGTGTTAAAATTGACCTGGGCGATTCCCTGAAACGCCGTGAATGGCAGGACATGCCCATAATGCTGAGGGATGGCTTTGATTGGAACACTCAAAGATGGCTGTTATTGGCTAGTTTCTTACAAGAACTGACAGCCTGGGATTTATCCTCTAGAACACTGGGCAGTAATCAGTGAAGAATCAAGCATGATGGCTTGAAATATGCGAAAGCTTACGCATTGAAACAAACTGCAACCATGGAGCAGCAGAAGGAGGCCTTAGATATCCTGGAGCTCACACAGAGGAACAGCAAAGAAGATGAAGCAAGTACCAGACCAGGCACAAATGCTATCAAGTAATCATGAGTAAACAGGACGCTGAGAGATGCTTAAAAACTACCCATGGTATCAAAGCCTCACGACAATGACCAAAGTGGGCCAGTCAAGCTGCAAGAAAATCTGATCATAGGCCAAGGTACAGTAGGTGGAAACACCGTAGGGAACAATGTCCCAGATTCTATAACCATCATGAGTGAGATCAAAGGTTTTTTATGGCGAAAATTTCTAATAATTTGAGGAGTGGTAGAATAGCGGGGTGGTTACTGCTCCACTATGGGTTGGGTTTTGATTGAAACAGGTAAAATACAGCCTTGGATAAAAAACATGGCGTGGTATATTTGTCACAATGTTGACTCACCTTGTTTACTTTTTTCAATACTGTGAGATGATAAAACAGCAACTTAAGCCTTCAATGCCCTGGAAAAGCAGGCATCTGGGGAATGCTCACCAGATGACTCTAAAACCTAATACCCAAAATAATGATTGACGAAGTTAAGAAAGCATTAAAGTAGTCTCAAAAATAAAAAAACCAAAACCCAATAATATTTGAGAATTAATATACAAATTAGTCCATGATATAATTGTGCCAGAGCTCACCCTCCTCTTCAACTCCTGTATTCAGACTGGGGCGTAAGATCCCTGGAGGCCAGGAGACCCATATTGTGCTGCTGTAAAATAAGGGACTCCAATGGCTACTTCAGAACTGGCACTCAATTACCCTCTCAAACGCTGACTACAAACTATTCATGTGCATTCTCCAACAGGCTATTGGTCACAGCACTGCAAACTCTCCATCAGGCACATCACGGGTTCATCAAGGAAATCATATAGGATAGCATTGAGGCCATCCATAACATGCTGCAGGTCATTGAAGATATGAAAATGCCTATCACATGTTTCTTGACATGGAGAAATCCTATGATCAAGTAGGATGACCCTCCTTACACATGTCATGAAAACGGTAGGTATCCCTGACGCTTTTTTCACTCCTGGAACTTGACGTTGTAATCAGGTATTACAACTAAGTTGGTTGTTGCTAATAGCCTCACAAACGATATCCTGTTCAGCCATGCCCTCAATATAGGGTATCCCATATTGACAATTCTGTTCAACTTCACAGCCAATATACTCTTGGAATTAGTAATGCAAAACATCAGGGCCTAGTACACCAAACCAGTGGCCACTGAAGATGCAAAACTTTGCTGACGACACAGTAGTAAGGATCAGCTCACTTATTAACATTTAAGGCGCCTATAATCTGCTGAGTAAAGTACCATGAAGCGTGGAATGCAAAATTAAATCTAGAAAAACGTTGTTATAACGATCAGCGCCCCCAGATTCAACCCTCCAACTGATTTAGTGCATATCCAGAATACCCATATGATCCGCTACCTTATGATCTTAATTTAATGAAAATGGTCCAGCAGTACTTGAAAAAAAATGAGAGGTATTTTCCATCTTGTTGCCCAATTGACCTACTGGGAAACATGTGCGCCTTAACCTGGAGGAAAAAGTGCAATCCAAAAACATCTTTTTACCCAAGCTCTAGTACGTCACCCACATGCTCCTAATGGGCCAAAACCTGAAAGAGAAAATGAAGACAATTTATTACACTTTCCTCTGGTATAAGTCTAAAGCAGCGCTAATCGCCTTTGACACCTGTTCAAGCTGAAACATGAAAGGGGAATGGTTTATTAACTTTGAGACCCACGCCTGGAGGATATTGGAGAAGTCCTTCTTCTGCTTGATGCAATTGCACATGCTCTGCCAGACCGTTGCATGGTACATTAATTGGGCAAGAGCCCAGGGCCTTCAGGAGCCACTCTCCTCACACTCATAGAATAAGTAGTTACCTTCCCACCCAAGAACACCTGCCCAAGAAATCAGCCCCTATTATTGAAGGTTGTGATTTGAAGCTGTTTCTCTATGTACTTGGTCATTCAAAGATTCATCACGTGATGACGCCCAGATTCATAGAGATACCAAATTTTTAATTACCAATGAATCCCCAACCAGCTGTATGGAATGTAATCAAATTAGCTATAAATTTGCGAGTAAGACAACTATAGTTCTCTACAAGTCCACTCTAATCAAATATTTGAATCAACTCCTGAAATTTGGGAACATCTAGCCCACTTGACTTTAAATCCTCACCACTGGGTAAGCCAAATGACATAATATCAGATACACTCTTGAGGGGTTAATTTCAGGCCCAAGTTCACACCTGATCTTATTCAAGCAATCGTTGGCCACCTGAAGGATCCTGTACCACGCAATCAAGTCCAGCAAACATAGTGTAATGGACTACTCGCATAGGACTGTCTTGTTTGTGCTAAAACTGAAGCAGTTATCAGCCGCAAATATTATAAATGTGCAGTTTTCTGCTAATACCAGTCTACACTGGGTCACCTCTGTTAGTTGTTGATTTTTCAGAGATACACTCTTTTTAAAGAACTGTTTTTTCATTGCTCTGCGATCATCCCCTGATCCATATTTGTGCCTACCTCTACTATTTTTATATGGGTCGTACACTTGGCCCATTGTGAAGAACGTTGGCAATGAGCTCTCCCATTACAAAAGTTTTGTGTTGGAGATGATCTGTAGTTTATCTGACCAGCTCCAGTAGACCACTAAATTTTTGCACCTTATCCTCATGTTTTACAAAGCTGCATGCTTGGCTTTCCAAAGGGACGCTTATCATATTTGATAGAGCAACCAATCGCCTCAGACTCAATGGCCTGTATGTCCATTAGTACAAGGATCATAGCTAGCCATTACAATCACCAACAGAAATGGTTGAAGATGCTAGACAACTAGTGGCCCCTTTCCAATTCCTTTAATTCTCATATAAATACCCAGATTTCCTCCATAACCTAAAACTTCCTTTTTTCTTATACAAAACATAAAGTTTACAAAAAAGCTAAGATGTGCTAGTAAATGCAACAACATGTTGATAACCTGTTTTTGTGGATAAAATTGTTTACTATCTCACCTCTTAATTTATTTTTTAGAAGATATAATATAGTTTGAGATAGAAAAAACTTGAAGATGGATGGTTCCTATATAGATGGCTTCTGTAATTTCTAATATTAATTTGATTTTAGGTCCATATCAGATTTATAGTCGTATCCTTCTGTAAATACAAGCTAAAGTGATGTAATAATACCATTCAGTTTAAGATACTTTTTAGATGGACGAAACAATGTTTTCTACCCTCTCCTCTTTAAAATATTTTTTTAGTACTAGATCTCCTCTTTGAAATATTCATTTTTAAAAACTAAATAATGTTATAGAATAAAAATTGGAAGATATGTTTATTTTCATTCAGGGTGGAACATGTACTGTAATTCTTTTATAATTTAAAAAATAACTTAAATCTATCACATTTAGGTTTAAAGTGAACCAGTATCTAATATGAAGATATAAGTAAAAGGGCTGAAGGTATATTATAGAATAACAAGGTAAATTTTAAATTTATTGTGAGGAAGGCCAACCAGGGGACAGACACTTCCAAATGTCGACCCAAAAGAAATGAAACTTAGTATGAGGGAAGGCACCCCAGAGAAGCAATGCTATCTCTTGTTGCCAGCGGGAACGCCACTATGGGGAGGGGGAGGGAACGTGTGAAGGGGCCGTAGCCACAATTGAACATGTGTGGAGGAAAGGGTCCGATTTGATGAACCAAACTGGGAACCAGGAGGAGACCAGCTGTTGGCAATGTGGTGGGAGGTACCCAAACATCCATGCCTGAAAGTGGTCCACCAAATGGGACCGGTATCTATGGACAGCTTCTGGGAGGTTGGGGGTGGAGTTTGCGATGGCATCCAAGACAATCATGTGGATAGTCCACATGGCAATTGCGACCACCAGAGCACAGAGGGAGGGTGGAAGGGAGGATACCATGGATATAGCAAACATATCCCTTGACAGACTGAAGGTATGTGTTTGATCCTGGTCTAGCAGACGTTGAACTTCGCGCCATATCACTTTAGAGGTAGGGCACTTCTCCAGGCGGTGGAACAGCGTTCCATACTGGCCACACATGACGCAGGATGAGTGTAAAGCATTAGAGCACTCAGCCATATGGTACACCCGCCTCAGACGGCGCCACAAATGGGAACGGATTTGAGGCTGCAACAGAGAGTGGTGTGCGTATTTCCAAATAGTCTTCTGGATCTCAAGGGATTAAGTGATGTCCATCATGTCCAGGTAGTCCACCCTAGATAGGACATGGGGCCGTGTGGGGATCACGCCATCATGGATGGGTAGCCCCTGTACCTCTTGTGTGAACTGAGGAGAGGGGCGGCCTCTCTGTGCTGTGTGTCCACTAATACAAATTCTCCACTCAGCACTCCGCATGGAGAGGAGGATTCGTTTGTAGTGGGTTTTAGTACCGTGAGGACTGGTGGCCAATGGGTGGGAAGCTAGATATTTCATCAAGGAGTGAGGTTTCGATGGATTGTAAGGCTCAGGGCGCGGGAGAAGTTGGAGTGGGCCGCGCGGGACCAGTGTTGGGAGGGGAGCGTAGAGGTGGTGACGGCTGCAATCCAGGTGCCCAGGATCTTGGCAGCATGGGCTTTAAAGTCGAGCAGGCCCATGCCACCTTGATGATGAGGGCCAAACATGACCTCTAGCCATACTTGTGGAGGGCGGCCTGACCAAAGCCATCCTTGCAGCAAAGCATACATAGATTTGAAAAAACCTGGGGAGAAGGCGATGGCGTGGGCTCCGAACCAGACTTTGGAGAGGAACATAGAGTTGGCTAAAACAACCCTGCCAGTAAGGGAAGTAGGGTGGGCATTGAGGGAGGCGACGCGCTTCGTCACGTTGTCTAGAATACAACTTTCCATTACTGCTGAGGCATACCCGCCTGCCTCCACCCACACGCCCAGATGGCAGACAGGTCCTATGGTAGGACGTGGCACGAAGGGGAGCACCAGTGGAGCGGTGTGTGTTGAGTTGGTAAGGCGTGGACGTGGGCGAGCAGATGGGCCAGGCTGGGCACTGGTCGCTGGGGCCCAGCAGGTTTGATACCGACCAAGGAGGATGATTTCAGTTTTGGAAGCGTTCAGTGCAGCATTACTTACCCGGTAATGTTCCTGGATGAGAGCTTCAAGTGCGCGTGCATCTTTATTATTGGATACCCCAACCACACAGTCATCTGAAAACGCCATCATCTTGACTAGGGCTTAGCCTGGTACATGGACCCCAGTGAGGTGGGCATTCACGTTTCAAAGTAGTGGGTCAAGGATGAAGTTTTATAAGAGTGGGCTAAGGGGGTCCCCTTGGCGTAAGCCCCTTTGAGGGCGGACTACTTCCATTAGGAATCCAGGGCCACGCACTGCCATTGTTGTAGATTCCGTGAGCAGCATTACCAAGTTGATAAAGCGAGGGGGCAAGCAGAATTGACGGAGGCAGGCCTTGAGGTATTCCCAGTTTACTCTATCACAGACCTTCTGCTGTTCCAAGAATACAAGTGACCCAAAGGCTGTGGATTGGCATGCGTTAGCCACAGAGTGCACGTTGTCCCAAATTGACCTTCTGGGTATGAAACTGAATTGTTCTGGGGAGATGGTGGCAGATACTACAATGCCTAAACGGTTAGCCATGATTTTAGTTAAAATTTTTGTATCCGTGTTAGTTAAAGAAATGGGGCGCCAGTTTGATAGGTCTAGATTATCCCCTTTCTTGGTGAGTGTGACGGTGAAGGCCTCTTGCCCTCCTGGTAGAAGGCGCGTATCCAGAAAGCTCTGGTTAAGGGAGGCAAGCAGCAGTGGGGATATATATTTGAAGTACTTTTTATAGAATTCATATGGAATGCCATCTAGGCCTGGGCATTTCCAATTTTATGCACCGCAGATGGCTGACCAGAGTTCATTTGGAGTAATCAAATTCATTAATTCTGGGTATCAGGAAACGGTGCAGATGTGAGTGCTATCGATAAATTTCGCCACTTCAGCCAGCTGAATTGTATTGGATTGGTATAAATTGGAGTAATACTTTTGTATTTCAATTGCCACTTCGGCCAATGTATCCATGATGGAATCATCCAATCTCCGCACCTGTGTGCAGGACACGCTCTGGAGTGGTGTGAAGAACTTTTTAAAAAATAATTGGTGCATGTGTCACCCTCTGTAATGTGTTTGGCCCTGCATTGAACACAAACCTGATGTTTGTGTTGCCTTTCGAGCGCGTTAAGGTGGGCGGCTGCTTCTGCCCACTTCTGGCCCCAAGCAGGGCTGTATCCTGTGGCTGGGATGTTGGATTCCAGGTTTGCCAACTCTTCCAGAGTGCGTGAGATGACAGCCGATGTAGCTCATGAGCATCGGGAGGAGAGGTGGCAAGTGTGGCGGATGGTATCCTCTTTGAAGGCTGACCATGTGGAAATTGGGTCCGCGCAAAACAGTGTAATAAACTCATTTGCCAAAGTTACTGATTCCACCCAAGTGGAAAATCCTGGCGATGCAAGTTTGGGTGGGCAGAGTTTGCACCAATGCGGGGCCTTAGCCAATGTGACAGGTAATTGGTAGGTTATTGAGACCAGCAAGTGATCAGAGAATTTGATTTTTGTTGTATGGAAGTGGGAAATGTGAGATCAAAATTTCACTGGCATGAGGATAAGGTCAATGCAGGTCATGGACCTTAATTGGCTGTTGTGGACGTGGGGGCGCGTCATGTTTTTGAGCAGCGGGGCTTGCTGCAGCAGCGCGTCTAATAACCCAAGGGTGGCCTTTAGAACGCGAAGTTCTACGTGACCCTGGGGGGCTTGGGATGAGGAAGGCCAACAGTCTGTGGGTGAGTCTAGCCAACAGTTCATGTCGCCAACTATGAAAGGGTCAGGGGGTAACGGAAGGGATTTGACTGACAAGAAAAATTCCTGACACTCTCGTGCACAGGTTGGGGCATAAATATTGATGATAGTGTGCGCCACTTCAGCCCACGAGAATGTAACAATGAGGACTCGGCCATTGAGGAAGGATTCTGATAATAAAAATTTAAAAAATTGTTTTTCTGAACTAGAACCCCACAGTGCTCTGACCAGAAGGATAGGGAAGGGAGGAGCATGGTTTTCCAAGTGTCCTTGGAACCTCGCGGACAGTGGGACTCCTGGATAGCCAGGATATCCATGGGTAAATTTTTTTGTAAAAAATTCAGTAACCTAGCCCGGGACAGTGAGGCCTTGAGTCCGGGTATATGCAACGTCCCTAAAGTGAAGGCTTCCCCCATCACACCTTAGGTGTGAGGGGGTGAGCACCTGGGCCCATAAGCCTCTTCTGGAACCCTGCGGGCCTTCACAGCAACGCAGGTGTTTGCAGCAACGCTATTGGTAGTTTTGTTAATTTTAGCAGAGAGGTTCGCATTGGCTTTTGCTTTCACTTTTTGTTTCCTCAGCGTTGAACGAATTTTTTGTGGTGCAGATGAGTTTGGTGCACCAACGTTTGGGTCAAAAACTTTTTAGGTAGGTTGGAAACCAAGTCAGTTTCAATCAAGGCTTGGTTGCAAGGGTTGGGTGAGATTGAGTTGCTCATCAGATCCTCAGATTGGGTGGCCCAATCGGCATTGGCTTCCCAATCTTATTGGTGAGGGATTCCCGAGTTGCTTCCGCTGCAAAGGTTTCAATGTCCTCCTGGCGTTGGGAATGTGGGATAGCGGAGGCGACTTTGGCCGCTTCCTTGGCCATGGCCCTGCAGGCCTGTTTGGCCTTCTTTCGCTCTTGAGGGGAGATAGGCTTTACTTCTAGTAGCAGCCTTGTGCTCCCCACAGGAAAGCCTCTTTGGTGCAGGTGGTTGGTTTGTAGTGCGCCTCTCTGCTGGCCATGGCCGCCGAGGGGTGCTCTTGGAATGTGATGCCCTCCTTGGCGGGGCATGCGTGTGCCTTGTGGTCAAATGCATCACAGTGGGTGCAGATGGGGGGTGCGCTGTCTACGGTTACCCAGAAAGGGTGGGTGGTATGCCTTTCAATATTGATATATGTGGAGTGCGGGATCTGGGTTAGGTCCTTCGCAATCTCCTTGGTTGGAGTCAGAACTGCAATGGCTTTGCCAGTGCACAGGTGTGGCATCACATGAAGCGTTACATCTCAAAGGATTGTATTTCGCCATATATGGTGAGACCATCTTTCAGGTGCTGCTCCAGAATGGCACGCTTGACTGTATTGGGCAAAAAGTTGAACGTGAGGAAAATCTGGCTGGATTTTGTCCATCTGGTGCGCTTGGTTTTGACGACCCATTGCCCTTTGGGGAGGTCAACCACTACATGCACCGCAGCAGCTTTGTCTGCTGCCTCCTTGTTTTTGAAACCGAGGTCTTGCCAACCACATGACATGGAGTGAGGTGCAATGTACACCGTGGTCAGGAAAAAGGTGTGCACATCCCCACAAAATTTTTCCCATAAAGCTGTTTGTTGGATATCCAGAAACACCCAGACTCCATATTCCACTGACGAGAGTGGTTGAGAGTGCAGCGTGTTGATGTACTGGTTACATCCCGCCTGCCAAGTGAGGATTTCTGGGGAAATAGTGACCGCCAGTTTTTTATTTTTTTCTATTCCGCCAGTTTCTCTGGGGTATTTCCGAACTTTGGAGGTCATGAGCCTACCACCTGTGCCTCTTACCTTACTTGCCCAACTGCTCCCTAACATGGGCGCAGACTGAGCTCTTTGTGAGATTATCAAATTAGATTCAGACTTGAATTGAATAAGTTGTAAAAGTGATTGCAATGAGAGAGAAAATAGAACAAATAAGGTAGCTGATACATATAATATTTAGGCTAACAAAGGGTATTCTGATGACAGCAGAGACAGTCTCCAATAAATGGCTGACCTGCAAAAAATTTATCTCAATTTTATCTTTTCATAAATTAAAATTTGCCTGTAGAAAAAATATATTAAAGGCGTGAGACCATCTTAAGCCTGCTGCAGCACGTATCAGCAACAAAAGCATAAAATTTTTACTGAAACTGCCGTGGCAAGTATTAACAAAAATACCTTAGACCCAATTGCAGTAGGCATTATATCACGAGGCAATTCTCCAGGGAAATTAATAAATACAACATTAAGTATCCAAATCCTAATAACAAGCGCCAAAAAAGCAAAGTAGGTGTTTTGCATCTACCACTTTTGACATGTAACCTCTGGATCCTCAGTTATTGTCGATAGAACTTAATTTGGAGAACCCAAACTTGGCAATATGGCAGAGTCATATATATTAAACATTTACTGAGAGATTAGGTAACCCAAAAACGTTATATTTTTGATGGAATTGGAAATCAACAATTTTCATATTATGATTGTCATGTTTACATGCCTAATTGAGGACACAAAAATCAAAGACAAGACTGGGCAGCATGAGGTCCAAACAGGCCAAGCTGCAGGAACTCTCTGATATAAAGCACAGCTTGGACCAACGCTGGGTATAGGCCAGATATGCCCAGGTTGGTCCATGCGAGGTGCATTTCACCCAGCCCTTGTTTCAGCTTTGTTGTTAAAATGGATGTGTTGCCTCTTAAAATGATGATGGCTCAATTCAGTTAATTTGGTGAACAGGAGTTCAGAACCCATTCACTTTAAAATAATTTTTAGCTCAGGTCAGCCTCAACTTTAATAAATTAGTTGAGTTTGGACAATCTTTAAGTTAATACCTTACCAGATAGAAGAGAGCGCTTATTGGTGCACCTCAGCTTAGCACCACTGCCTCTGATGGTTGATTTCCCAGTTTGGCTTAAATATGATTCTTTGATATCAACCTTTCTCGGTGGTTGTCTTTGCTATATTAAAATACCCCGTTTGTCTACAGTTTTTTTTATGTTGATATTGGAAAACCTTTTTGGAGACCTCTTTGAGGAGGTCTTGTGACAAGATAGCCAATTTATTTGCTTTAAAATTACAACAGTTTCAGGTAAACCGTTGGTCTGCCCAGGCTCCCTGCATACCGAGGCACCCATGCACTTTAGCCCTGTTCAGTGCTTGGTTATGATCTCCCCTTTGGGAAACAGCCAAGTCTGGCTGTTTGTTCAATCTCTATTAAGGTTTAACCAGTTAACCACTCTCACCCTATGTCACTTTAGCTCAAGCACCCTCTGCGGGGCTATCCTTCCTGTTATACTGATGACTAGATCCCTTGCATTGTGCATGTGCACTGTGCACCACAACGAAGGGAACAAGAGATATAGATACTCTCCTGACATTAGACAACCAGCCACTTTTAAATGCACAAACAATTTCCATGTGGAATTTTGTGAAGTGCAGATAGGTGCTTTAGCTGTTGGCCACAATATCAATGAGGCTCACCTCCATTTTCTCATTTTAATGATAGTTGGAGAGTCTTGGTGTTATTCTTGCTACATCCTACTGGGAAGTACCCACCCTTCTTGCTCATGCATGGTGGATACAGTCACTTTGTGATCTGAGAGCCAATATTCCCCAATTTTTCACCAAATAAACAAAATTGACACCAATAAACTATTTTTCTTCAGCACCACATTTTGATGGGGCAGGCGGAATTATTAACAAGGAGTTTGATGGTGATACCTTAGATAACGTCGTACAAATTGTCACTGATAGACATTGGTATTTTGCAGCTCAAAAAGCGTTTTATAACGATGCAACCTATATACAACCAAGCCATATCTCTTCTCTTATGGCTCAAATATGTATCTATTTCAGTGTGTTAAATCAAACCAGATAAAAGATGCCTGGCCACCGATAAAAGTTTTTGGCCCACTTCAGATGGCTGATTCTTCTTCTGTGGTAAGGTGGAGTTTTGAGTGTCTATTGTATGGTGACAATTGACCAGATGGTGACAATATTTAAGATATTAACTCCTTGATAATAGCACTTTGAAGCCGTATTCTTCTGTTGTTACTTGGACAATTTCACTCTGCCCTGATCCTTTGGATCTCAAGTAAATTCTCAACTTAATACAATGTAAAATATTAAATGAAATTAGCTTATAGACTAAACTATTAACTTGTAGTAATATTTGATTGCACTTTATTGGTATCAACTTGGAGATAATCTATAGGGTTTGCTTTTTGCCACATCTTACCCATGACGCATCATTTTCAATGGCACTTGGCAAGAGAAAATGAAATAGCTCATCTGAGGTTCTAAAGACCTTTCGACTTGGGGTCATCTAGCATGGCCTCAGGGTCAGTGTCAAATTCATAATATCTCAAGACAGAATTTATTATTCTTCTACTGATAACTGAACCAATGCTCCTCTCAAGCAATCAGCAGCACATAACAAGGTGATTCATACCACTAGTTAGTAATTAATTTGATCAAATAAAATTAACATTTAAAACTAATTTTGACATAGACCAACAAACTCACATGCTTGATCAGCAAGTCAACTATTGTTAAAAATTATGACTTAAACAATAAAGCCCCATGCCCGTTTTATCATAGTCAAATATTATTAAGTGTAATCACTAGCCCGTGGATTACTAGCTTTTCAAGCGTAAGATATTCCCAATCCATAATCACTGATACCTGATATTATCCATAATAAAGTAAACATATTATATTTTATGTCCCTTTCTAATATCTGATGATTAGGTCCAGTTAACTAATCAACACTTTCCCCACCAGGACTGGATAAAAGCAGCGGGTACCTTCTTTCTGGGTTACAATGTCTAACTTTTCGTGATCTTCAAAGTATGAATGATATATCAAAAGCCTTTTGGCCTCAGACAGACAAGTCTTCTTAAGACTGAGAAAGTCCATGCGTTGCGCTATGGTCAACTCTGGCGTGTTGCCCATGATTTCTCAACCTGGATCGACCAGCTAAGCTTCCACAATAACTGAGAGCTTGGCTTTGCGTCCCGCTGCTACTTCAATCTTTGATGAACCTGAGAAAGCACCTTGGCTTTAAGTACTAAAAATCAAACATCCCGATGGGTCAAACGGGATCCTCCTTTGTCTCTTTTTAACTCTTTGGGCTTTTGAAGCTGGTCAGCCTCAAGAAACCCTTGACGGCATCAATCTATTTTGGTTGGGAATCTCCTTCCTGACTTCATGTTTTCCCTTTTTTTTTATCCCTTCCAAAAATCATGTTTCTTCCTTATGAACGGGAATTGTGGCTTTGTAGGGTTTTAAACTCAATTTGATAGCAGAACTCATAATGTTTACTTGTCATCCACACTTGCTAATGGGCCTGGTGTTGCCACATACAACATTTTTAAGGCCAATCAGGTTCTTATTTTTGCTAACTTGGTTCCTAGACCTTGATGTGAACCCATTTTGATACATACTGATTTACACATCCCGTTAGGCCTCAAGATTCAGATTTCAAAAGATTGCATCCTGGTGTTATACCTAGACCTCTGCAAAAGCCTGGTAAAAGGGCTTCCTGAAAAGTATATCACACAGATGGCTCTTCTTTGCACGTGCGTCTTTTCCCTACCTCCTCACTCCCCACTGGTACCATGCCTGACATGCACAAGGTTTTGTATGAGGCCATTTGCAGAGGTTTGCAAGAAAGTGTTTCTCCACCCAGTTTACCTTTGCCTTGAAAGCCTTATTCACGACTTTATCTTCCTTTCTGTGGCATTTAAACCTGAGTCAAACTTTTCTCACCTGTTCCAAAGTCCCTTCTGATGGTCTTTCCCTTTAGTTCAATGGCCTTTCTAATGCTGAAAAGGCCAGCGTGCCTGGTGCTGAGCCTTTTTAGGTTTAAACATCTTTGACAGGGTCTGGATAGTCAAGACATGTATGAGATTTGCACCTCTCCAATTCTGCTAAAGGCTTCCCCAGTTCAATCTCACACTCCACCCCCTACCAAAGAAGGATTACTAAGTAGCAGTGAAAATGAAGCATTATTCTCTGGATTAAATCTCTAAGCTTTTTTATTTTTTGTCTTTTTTATATTTTATTTTTTTTATTATTCTCATTATTATTATATTTATTAGATATTATTATTATTATTCTTTATGATACGGGCAAAGGAACTTAGTGTGTACTCATTTCACAACCCAGTCAACTTGATCCTTAATGGTATATTTGTCTTTGGACGACATCACCAATATAATAATTGGACATTTTAAAAGCAAGGCTAGCTTATGCGTGCGGCCTGTGCTATGAGTGTCACAATATAGTAATAAGTCTCCTTCCTTGAACTTAGTCACCATATCTTGTTCAGCGTCATAATAGCTCTTTTGACTAGTTTTTTGCCAATCAAATTTTGATAGGCTTCAGATTACAACTCGATTAGGGTCTTTTGTTAGTTGCTCAACATAATTATTTGGGTTAATTGCTTCAGTTGGACTGAGTACTGAATATAGTAATGGAGGTAGAGCGGGCTGTATACTGTACAGAAGTCAAAATGGAGAGATGCCTGTACTGGTATGGTGTCTTATACTGTATGCAAACATGGTAGCACTAATGAAAGTAGCTCATTATGAAGTCAAGCCTGCGTTTTTATGTAATATGCCGAAAAGAGTGCCATTCACTTGTTCTACCATACCATTAGTCTCAGGATGGTATAGTGTTGACAATACTCCTTTGATAGACATCAACTCATTAAACAATTGTACTATCTGGGCAGTAAAATTTGTGCCATTATCTGACAAGACTTTATGGGGGTATGCGTGCTTATAAATAATATCATCCATAATGAACTTGGCAGTAGTTGGAGCCTAAATGTCTCAAATTGCTTTCTCTTCCACCCATTTTATCAGATAATCAATAGTAAAAATTATGTATTTGTTGGCTAAGCTACTCACTTGCAAACTGGTCAACTACATCAATTGACAAGGTATGCCAGGACCAGTCAGGTAAGATCAAACAATATTTCACATCTAACTTCATATGACTTGCAAGTTGGCATGAATGACAATTATCAAATACGTTTTGGATATTTAATTGCATGGAATCCTAATATTAGCTCGATAAAATCAATTCTAGCATGTTTTGTTTAATCCTCCATGCCAATGGCCTTGTGGGCTTGTAATGAAATTCATTGATTCTGAAGTTTCAGGAATATTTGATGCTGTCCTTTAGCTATAGTTTGTATATAAATCTCATTTTTAATATTCAGTTCCAATTAATGCTTTTTTGATCGCCTTTTGTACGTCAGGTAGCTAATCCCATACTTTCAAGTAATTTTTCATGAAGCTCTTTGGACAAACTGCTCAGGACAGCTTTAATAGAAAGTCACGATAGTCCATCAGCATTTTGGTGGGCTGCTCCCGCTCTATGAATAATTTCATATTCAGATGCCTGTAATTTAAGGTCTCAGTGGGCTAATCGTCCCTCAAGCTCCTTGAGATTGTGGAGCCAACATAATGGGCTGTGGTTCGTCACTACTTGAAACTTGGTTCCTTGAGTGTACCCAAAATTGTTTATAAGCGTAAATGACTGCCAAATATCCTTTCTTGGTCACTGTATAATTATGCTCAAGCTTATTCAGCGTCCTTCTTAAATAAGTGACCGGATGCTCCTTGCTATCATCCCCAATCTGTGATAGCACACCACCAAAAGCAGTCAATGAGGCATCAGTTTGTATTATAAAAGGCCTCTCTGAAATCTGGATATTGGAGAACAGGCGCTGTAACCATTTTGATTTTCTAAAACCTCAAAGGCTTTTTGCATTCATCTGCCCAGAAGAAACGAACTCCTCTTTGGAGTAAATGGAATGGAAGTTCAGCAATCTTTGTGAACCCTTCTACAAATCTTCAATAGTAACCTACCATGCCTAAGAATACTTGAACATCCATAATACTCGTTGATGGTTTCATTTTGTTAATTGCCTCCACCTTTTGAGGTTGAGGCTGTAATCCCATAATTCAATGACAAACCCAAGGTAATCTAATTGTTCTTTTGAAGATTTGACATCTTCTAGGTTTTATTTTCAGATTTGCTTTAACAGTCATTTAAACACTTGTTCAAGGCACTCCATATGTGCAGAAAACATTCGCAATAAGACATTGATATCATCAAGGTAAATCAAACCCAGGATAATTTAAGGTTCCCCAAAAATTGTGACTATTGTGCGCTGAAAGGTTGCTTGAGCATTGCACAGCCCCTGTGGCATGCGCGTCAGTTGAAACAGCCCTTGAGCAACAATCATCACGCACTTTTACTGCTCCTCTTATGGCATTTCAATTTAACTAATCCCGAGATAAGGACCATTGCAGCAAAATACTTCACTTCCTCCCAGATGGTCCATAGCATCATCAATTCTGGTCAAATAATATGAATCCTTTTTTGTGATGGCATTAAGGCGTTGATATTCTATTACAACTTAATTGCTGGCATCTTTTTCTTTATGATATAAAACTGGGATGGCCCACAGGCTTTTAGGGGGCACTGTCATACATTTACCCTCTCAGCTGCAAAGGAAGAATCTCATGGGTTAAAATCAGCCGAAATGGGGTTTTGTCAGCCATTTATGAGTTTAAAATGAACCTAAGAGAGATTTAAATAACAATAATGATTTTGTCGACCAAAAGACCTGGTCAATTCTTGGTGGAACCCCACAAATCAGGGTAACATGATTTTAATAAATATTGGGTAATAACAATAAAATCAAGCAGTCAGATTTCTCTGACAATGCAGTGGTCCTGGGGCATCTATTAAATGGAACTTTCCCATCCACAACCAGGTCACTTCACACATTTATGAAGGACCACCCCATTAATAGGCTTAGCAGGAGTCCCCCCGAGGTAAAGTAATTTCCTCTGATGGGGATTGTTTGAAGCTCTTTAAAGCATTACTGCACGGGAATATAATGCCAGCCATTAATTCCCCATCCATTGTACAGCCCAGGCAAAGTAAGTATTACAAGCTTCAATAAGCTGCTTTTTTATATTTTCTAACCTTAATGGTAACAAGCCGTTCTAAATTTACAATTGAATTCCCTCTGACCTTCAATACAGTTAATTATGTATTGGTCATATATTGAGGGAATTATTTTTCTTTTTTTTACCCCACGCTGCTAATAAAAACCCATAAAAGCCCACTTTTTTATATTAGTGTTTGTTTATAAGTTTTATCAAAACTTTTGTGGGATCCAGCGGTGTAAGCACCAGAGAGCACACATAAGCTAGATTTCTACAATTTGGTGCTCACTACAGGGGACACCTGTATACTGGAAAAATCGTCAAAAATAGAGGATACAAATTTGAGTAACCCTCCCATTTTTCCTCTTCACGTTGAATCACGTTTAGTTGCTCTGGAAAAGCAACTTATCTGCGCTCTTTCCCGTCTCAAAGAACTTTTGCATCGCCCACTAATACCACTTTTTAAAGACAAATACATCCTCGTGAAGGGAGCACTGCTACCTTTTTGTACGCTTACAAAGCTGCTATGGCTGGCGCAACAGACAAGCAAAATTATTTAACACATCTTTCTTTAATTGCGTGGCACAAGAGATGATAGTTCCTTGTCTGAACCCTTTTTACACCTGGGCAGAGGTGAAGAAAGCTTTTTTGGCTAAATTCGGATTTAAGCAGAGTCTACACAGGGAAAAACTGTTCCATATGCGCCTTAGCATGTATGAGTGTGAATCGCCTTTTGCCTTTGCTGAATGATTTTACTTCTCTGAGCAAAGGTTGTCAACCTCAAACATGCTTACCCTTAATGATGCTATCACCGCCCTGATAACTGGGTCAGCTTCCCAGCCTTCTCTTGCCAGCCATATCATCTCTTTGAAACGCTGCTTTAAACCCATCTGTGACATCAAAGAGGCTTTGTTAGATGTGGCCAAATTCCATTTTTATGCCACAACAAATGAAGCTGAGGTAAAATCTTCATCTCTCATCATTGAAGAGCTACCGCATGTTCAACAGTTGGGAGTGAGCTCGCCTGTGCCTATCCTCCCTGCAAAGCCTGCTTCCTCAGTGCGTCTTAAAAAGTCTATCATCCTTCTTATGAATCAGAGACTTGTAAGGTAGACAATACCATACTTCTGAACAAGCTCACTAAAGCCACTATGCCTTCCCCTCTAGATAAGCTGATAAATGCGCGCCCTAAAGCTACTCAATCTTTTGTGGCTGTCTCCCCTACCTCCATTGCAGCCTTTCCATTTGTTGAGATACCCTTGGAAACAAATCTGAGTGGGTTATGATAACGTTGGTTATTATATATTGAGAGCCCCTGAAGAGGTAGAGGTTCCTGATTATTTGAACGCTGGAGGTGTAGATGAGACCACCATACCAGAGGAAACGTACCTCAGCCAAATTCTAGGGTGTCCCAAAGTTATTGACACTGCCAGCGAAGGTGATCACTTTTTAGCTAACTTGATTTGACCTCTTCAGCGGGTCCATACCATGAAATCCACCTTTAATAAATTCCCTGAGACTGCTCAAAAGCTAATCTCCACCTTCCGACTCAAGGAAAATTTAGCCTTGTCACCTAACTTTGGAAGATCCCTCACTAAGGTTGATGTGGTCATTCAAAAATTCCAAATAATGGCCATCCGGGACACTGGCTTCCTAGTCAACGTGATCTTCACTAAGCTTATCAAGAAGATAAAGCTAGAGCTTGACTTAGAGTACACACAAGGGTTTGGAACTGTGGGCCCCAATAATAGCCGTGCTATTGGGGCATAGTCTACCCTTTCCATTCGAGTTGGGAACTTTATCTTATCAGCCCCTGCTGTGGCTTTGGACACCAACTCATATGATATGCTCATTGGTCACAAAGTTATGATTAAGTATGGAGGAATAATCAGCCTGAAGCAAGGGGTCCTCTCATTAATCAACTACAAAGTCCCTTTAGTTTTATTCAATAAAGAACCTAGTAAACATGAATACTCTTGTCTGGTAAAATACTCCTTTAGGCTATAACTTTGCCTTATTCCACTTCTGGGAGCAACACACTGAAATTTTCTGATTAAGTGGATGCTAGGGACGGTATCCCTTTCTACGCTGCAGATGAGGTCTTGATTAAGCCTAGTGAACAAAGAGTGGTTGACACTAAAATCACACTATAAATTCCACACCATTGCTTGTTCACCTCATAAGTATTGAGGCGTTAGCCCCTTGGAGCCTCGTGTATTGCCTGAGATACTAGACCCAGCCTACCAGAGGCCAACTATCATTCTACTGGGAAACCTCACTCATGAGGAGATGGTCATATGGAAACACCAGGAGATTGGCAGAAGCTTCCTACTCCTAGTAGATGACATTGAACATATATACTCCGTTGGTTCTATGGCGGATTTGGGATTACCCATGGACAACATGGTGTGTACCTTGACAACGTTAAGATTTATGATAAGCTGACCCCAGAGGAGTTGGGAAAAGTCCATACCTTGTTAGACAAATATAGTAATATATAATCAAAACGGACACTGACTATGGCCATAGTAAGGGCTGGTGCCACTCCATTGATGTGGGTGATTCCCGCCCAATTAGGTCCAAACTTATCGTAAGTTAAAGGTCGAGGAACAGCTTTTGAGGACGGAGCTCCAGCGTTTATTAGATGTGGGGTTACTCGTTCCTTCATAAATCCCTTGGTCTTCACCCCTCTTGCTAATTAAAAAAACGGTGGTACTTGGTTAGTCATGGACTACCACAAGTTAAATAACCTCATGAAGAAGCATAGCTATCCTATCCCTCGCATTAATGACGCCCTGGCCCAACTCTCTGGCTCTGACTTGTTCTCCGCTATGGACTTGGCCTGTGGCTATTGGCAAATGGAGCTTTCTCCTCAAGATCAGGAGAAATTCGCTCCTATTTGTAGTGAAGGTCTCTTCCAACCCACATGATTACCCCAAGGGTTGTGTAACGCACCAGCCTCTTTCCATCATGCGATGAATCACATTTTGCAGGACCTCACGTTAACTTGTGTCATTGTCTATCATGATGACATCACGGTGTTCTCAAAAACCTTCAAAAAACATCTTGATTACTTAAAGGAGGTTTTTCAACGGTTATGTAAGTCTTTTTATAAAAAAGAAACCTTCAAGTGTACCTTCTTTTAAAGGAAATTGGATTTCCTTGGCCACTCCATTTCCCAAGAAGGAATTCAACCCATGCAGGAGAAGGTCAAAGCCATCTCAAATGTGCCGCCACCTAAAAAGCTATGGGATATTCAGGTATTTCTAGGATGTTGGGGTATTACCATCAGTTCATCCCTAAGTTCGCCCAACTTAGCGAGCCAATGTTTAACTATTAACTGGGAATAACCTTTTTGTTAGGTGGGAAAAAGCCGCGTTTGAGACAATGAAGCAACTGCTACAACAACGTCCTATCCTACGGCACCCATATTATAATAAACCGTTTATGTTGTTTTCTAACGCCTCAGACTACGCCATTGGGGCCATATTAGCTCAATTGGATGAAAACGGTGTTGATCATCCGGTATCTATTTCAGTAAAATGCTTCAAAAAGTGGAACACAACTACAGCGTAACAGAGAAGGAATGCCTTTCTGTTCTGTTAGCTGTAAAACATTATCGCCAATTCCTATATGAACCACCTTCACTGTAGTTACAGACCACACTTTGCTGAAGTGGTTACAGAATATTAAGGATCCTACTGGCTGGTTATCTCACTGGGCTCTAAAGCTCCAGCATTATGATATGAAAATTTTTTACCGTGCTGGTACCCATCACTTGAATGTTGATGGGTTGACTAGGCTGCCAGTCCTTCATCTGAATAACATGAGGCGGAAAGGTTAAATGATCTATTAATGTCCCCAAGTAAATGGGAGGATGATGATGATCCCGTCAAGAAGATATTATCCCGGCACTCCTGTAAAACAAAAGTGTAGGATGAAAGGTTTATAAACAGGTGGGGGAAAAGTGGCTGCCTTATCTTTGGCCCTCAGAATGCGTACGCGCTATATTAGAAGCTCACTCCTATATAGGTCATGGAGGGGCAAAGAAAAATTATGAGTGGAACAAGGATTGGTACTATTGGGATGTAATGATGAAATCAATTGTTGACGCCTTGGAAGCTTGCTTCCATGTAATAAGCAATCCAGTTTCAAGACTAGATACCAGTATCAACATACTACTCCCAACAACTGTTCCACACCATCATTTTGGATGTAGTAGGTCCCCCTTCTCAGATTAATAGTGGAAACAAAATTATACTAGTAGTTATTGACCATTTCAACGAGTGGGTTGGAAGCTGTGGCTCTTTCCTGTTCAAATGGCCAAGGCCACAGCCACTTTTTTGCATCAAAAACATTTTCTCTCGACATGTCTGTCCTCAAGTACTGCTCTGCGACAATGGGAAGAACTTCACCTCCAGAGTACTAAAAATCCTGGACACATCTATGGGAGAACAACAACTTTTCTCAGCTCCTACAATCTTTCTATTAACGGAACTGTGGAGAGAGCAAATGGTACCTTGGTATCCATCCTAAAAAATGGGCTCTTCTGAGCCACTTCACTGGGTTCAATTCTTACCCAGTGCCCTTATGACATACCAGATTAGTTATCACAAGGTTTTGAAAATGCCCCATTCTGTGTTTTTTATGGGCGAGAACCAGGAATACCTGCTCTCTTAGTTAAAGTTATGTTCTTCTCTAGAGTTGAGGAATCTATGAAAGTTATGAGATGATTAGCTCAACACATTTAATATCTAACTCCAATCTGAGGCAATGACCAATTTAACAAAAAAGTGACTAAAGAAGGGCATTTGGAAAATGAGTTCTAAACCCCCTACCTACCTTCCAAGTGTCCGACATATTATTATACTACCATAACCACATCACTCTTAAAAGCGGTAAGCTTGGATCAATCTAGGAGGGTCCCTTCACCATCACCCTAGAAAAGAGGCAATAAATACTCTATAAAATAGTTAGCTACAGGAATCATCATCAAGTAAGTACATGTCCACTTCCTTTGGCTTTATTCTTCCTCAATATTCTTGAGTGGGGTGATGCAGGACATTTGCACTCTCAGCTGCAAAGGAAGAATGTCCTGGGTCAAAATCAGCCAAAAAGGTGAAATGTCACCATTTTTTAAGTTTATGATGAGCCTAAGAGCGATTTAAATAACAATAATAATTTCATCAAATAAAATACATTGGTCATTTTTTGGTGGAACCCTACAAATAAGGGTAACATGATTTCACTAAATACTAGAGCAACAAAAATTAAGTAGTGTAGTCAGATTTCTCTGACCATGCAGTGGGCCTGGGGCATCCATCAAATGGTACTCCCCAGCCACAAACAGTTCCCTTAACACATCTTAGTGGGAACTACCTTTTTTTATAGGCGTGGCAGGGGTCCCCTGAGGTAAAATAATTTCCTCTGATGTGGATTGTCTGAAGCTTTTTAAAGCATTACTGCACGGGTATGTAATTCCAGCCATTTATTCCCCATCCATCATACAGCCCAGGTGAAGCAAATATTCCACCTTTCAATAGGCTGCTTATCATATTTCTTAATCCAGACAGTGACAAGCCATCCTGTATTTACTATTGAGTCCCTCTGAGCTTTGATACAGTTAAATATGGATTGGTTGGATTTTGAGGGAATCGTTTTTCCTTTCTTACCCCACACTGCTATTAAAAACCCATAAACACCCAATTTTTTATTAGTGTTTATTTGTAAATTTTGTCAAAAATTTGTAAGATCCAGCGGCGTAAGCACCAGCGAGTTACATAAGCTGGATTCCTGCAGGCACAATTATTTCGCTTTTCAGCAATTTGTATAACTCTTCTCCAACTATTTTGAAATAGCCCTGGGGTACTGGTTTGCCTCATTCTAATAGGCATATAGTCCGCAGTGTCAACAAATGCTGTACTCCTTTTGCACAGCCTAAATCTTGGTCATCTTTGGCAAAGATTCCAGAGTATCGTTCAACCAACTCTAGCGCTTCATTCTTCTGTTGTTTGATAATCTAGTAAATGATTCTCATGAAATTAAAGTATATGCCTAGGCTTTTGGTCGGTAAACTAAACTTGGATAAGTCGCCAAATTTGACAGCTGCTTTTAGCTCATCCTCAAAAACAGATGCACAAAAATGACTACTTGATAATTCTTGACTTTAAAACTTTATCTGATTTAATTTGCTTATAGGACATCAATTTCTCGTGCTCTGGTATAAGTATTCCAGGCACCACACTAGGCTCCATTTGAGAATGCTTCCAAGAGGATACAACCTCCCTGTATAGCCCTTCTGGAATATCCAGTGTGGTCCCAGTCCTCATACCCAGCCTAGGCTTGGAGCTATTGTGGCTTCCTTATTCACCCATAGGGGTATTCCTTGATTTTTGTTAAGGGTGGTTGGATTATGGTGGCTTAGATTTCCCCACTAAATATATCCTACTGGCATTATCCCATCAGCACGAGATATATTGATAAAGTTTTTGCAATGTCTAGTGGGCTTTTTATTGTTGCAAGAGTAAAAAATTAGAAGTAATTAACCCAATATTATCAAGATCTTTTCTTTAAAATCTCATGTGATCCCATAGGTCCTTAAAAATCCTGTCCTAGTTAGTATGTTATAATTGAAATAGAAGCATTTTTGTGGGTGCAGCTAACAATAAAGATACAAATCTCAGTTGGGTTGGGACCATCTAGTACTAAAAAAAAAAGATACAAATCTCAGTGGCAATGCATCATAAGATCCTTCACTAATAGTGATGTTATGAACTTGGTACCATATTACTAATGGTAGTCAATGTCTAGAGCAATTTTAAATTTCTTTACCACTTCATGGAAACAATGTTACCAGGCATCCGCTATCAAAATAGTTCCAACTTGTACATTGTTGAATAGAATGTTACGTAAGTGCACTCAGAGTATCAATAACCAATAGAGTTTACCAAGTGAATATGGGAAGAATAAAAGGAGTCAAGAGTGTGCTTCAGAGTTTTTCCAATATGGGAAATTCATTAATGAATGTGACTATTGGCATAGCTATATTCACCCCTTTCAAGCTTGGGGTATCTTATACATTGCTTGACCCTTTGGCTGGAATATACCAAGTATATGTTGCACATACAGTTTAGCAACTAATTCAGAGGATTCAGTTTTGGCAACCTTACTATGAGAGAGTGTTACCAAATATACGTTTGTAGAATCTTTATTTGATGCTAAAAAGAATTTATTTTATTGTTAAACAAGGCCTCATGGCCTGAATATTCTTGTCAATCAGGTGAGACTGGCGTTTCTGGCACAATAGAGCATCCCGCATCTATTGTGATTGTTCTTTTCCCTCCTTCTGCGCGTTATAGGGAACGACTACATTGACATTATGCTGACGGCATTGGGAAGCAAATTGTCCTTTAAAATTGAAGTTATAGCAATTAATCTCATTCAATGGGCGTGGGGCCCTTGTATTTTAGTTTGCTCAGTTTTCACAGGTGGATCACTTTTAATCTTCTTTTGGTTTCAAAGGGTTTTCCAGAAGAGGCAGAAGGTCCTGATCTGTACCCAGTAATAGAAGGTCCATATTTTGTGAACATCTGTGTAAAGAATCAACAAACCAGATGTTCTAAGGTTTTGCACAAAAGCATGTAATAAAGTATTTGACAAAATTACTTAGGTTGTAAGCATGTTGTAGCTCAATATTAGCATCAAAATCAACCATAGCCTTTGCAGCAAGGAGAACAGGAACTTCACGATAGATTAGATCTGCAAATTTGTCAATCACTTCATCTTTATTAAATGAAAAGTTCATAAACATAGATTTCTAGTTGACATTCGTTCTGGACCCACAAATTCACAAAGCACAGCCTCTTTGACTTTGGCGTAGGTTAGGATTATGTCAATGTGAGCCATAATCAAATCAATGCTCCACTTATCCAAGAAGTTGATCATAGCGGCCACTTTGTTACGGTCACTGGCCCCATACATGGCCATTTCAAAGCGTTTGACATTTGTGGTTATACTTACATTTTTGTCAAAAGCAGGAAGTTCACTGGTTTGTATTTATCGTTTTCCCATCCATAGTTATTAAGATTACTTCTTTGTTGGCTTGAATCAGGCGTAATTGGGCGCTGAGGCACTGCATTATGGGTTGAGGCATTGGGGTTGGCCAAAGCAAACATATTGCTAGACATTTGCCGATGTGGCCCAGCGTCCATTTCTGTAGCTACCTCTGAAGCTTCATCTTCATAATAGCCAAGAGAGTTTTCAGTTTAGTGGTTTATTGCACACTGGCAACACCCATCAACCAAAGCTCAACTTTTATCATTAATTTCAATTTCCCAGTTGACATGATTTTGATTTTTAAATTTTGCTTTCGCAATTTCCACATTCAAGCTAGTCTTTTGTAGTTGCAAGATGGAAATAACTTCGTCCTTTTTCTTAATAGTCTTCTTGCAATAGTTTACTTCTCAATGAAGAGTATTGTTTGGCTCGTCAATAGAGGTAACATTCTCATTAAGATTATTAATCTGTCAATTTAGACGATCAACAGAGTCCTGAATTTTTCTATTATCCGCCCATTGGCCTTCAAATTTTGTGTACAGTAATTGACTCTTTGGTGTAATCATCCTTCATCTGTGAGATATGGGCGCTCAGTCATCAATACTGGTCACAAAATTCATTATTATGGTTTAACTGCGCCTCTTGGTCTTTAAAATTAAGCATCATGAACTCTGAAGCATTAATGGAAGCCTGAGTGATATTGCTACCCTAAGGTTCAGTAGCTCCTTTTTCCTCCAAAAAGTTGTCAAAAATGAGATGCAATCTGCTGTTTACTCTTGTGCTAATTCTGCTTCTCGATCATTAGCTCAGGTGGCTAGATTATAATTTGCCTCCAAACTATAATGGACCTCAGCGAAGTTGGCTTCTAATTGCTCATTCAAGACTTGCCCTGCCTGGGTGGAGTTTCATGAGAAGTTTACCAACTTGGTAAGGGCCACATAATGGCGTGCAATTTCCTTATGAGAATTTCTGGAGGTGGGGTGTACAGACTCAATTAAGTATTGGCGATATTCTCTATCCCAATCAAAATATTTCAGATTTGAGCTATCTTAATTGATGATAAGCTAGATATTTCATCCACAACACGTCATTCTGTCAGTTGGAAATAGATAGGATTGCACTATTGTCTGCAGTCCCTTGTCCCAATTGTACCCACTTAACAACTGATGTTCAAGACGTTCCAGCTCTTCAGGTGAAATTGGTTTGTCAGGGTATGTAATAATTAGTACATCATTTTAATTAATCTAGGACTCAGTCATTTCAGTATTCCCATTGGGCCCAGTAATGGTTCTGAATAATTGATTAGATTTGCTCTCTGCTCAGTGTGGTCACCATCTGTGTTCCCAGCCATAAGCATTAATTGTTGAAGTTTTTGGCCTACTTTGGATGGCTGGAGCTTCTTAGGTAAGAAGGAGTTTTAAGCGTCTATCGTATGGTGACAATAGAATAGACGGAGGCAATAGTTAAGATATTAACTCCTTGATAATAAGACTTTGAAGCCTTGTTCTTCTGTTGTTAGTTGGACAATTGCACTCTGCCCTGATCCTTCTAATCACAAATAAATTCTCAGCTTATATACGAGTAAAGTATTAAATACAATAAGCTTATAGATTAAACTATTAACTTGTAGTAATATTTGAATGCACTTTATTGGTATCAACTTGGAGATAATCTATATGGTTTGCTTTTTGCCACATCTTACCCATGACGCATCATTTTCAATGGCACTTGGCAAGAGAAGTATGAAATAGCTCATCTGAGGTTCTAAATTAATTTCGACTTGGGGTCATCTAGCATGGCCTCAGGGTCAGTGTCAAATTCAAATATCTCAAGAAAGCGTTTCTGATGCGTCTGCAAACAGCTGAACTATTGCTCCTCTCAAGCAATCAGCTGCACATATTAAGGCGATTTGTACCACTAATTAGTAATTTTTTGATCAAATACTCAATTAGCATTAAAGACTAGTTTTAATATAGACCAACAATGCCAAGTGGCCGAGTCATCAAGTCAACTATTATTAAGTCTGACTTAGTCAACAAAGCCCCCAGGCCTGTATTATCATAGTCAAGTATTATTAAGTGGAATCGCTAGCCTGTGGATTCTATGCTTTGCAAAAGCGTAGGATATTCCTGATCCATGATAACTGATACCTATTATTATCCATAATAAAGTAAACATCTTATTTTATGTCCCTTTCTAATATCTGTTAATTAGGTCCAGTTAACTACTCAACAGCCAAATTATGATCCACAGAACACAGGAGGTGGAAAAGGAGGTACTTCTTAAATAAAAGAAAGTTTATGCGGTTGCTGAAGATATGTTGGGATAAGTGACCTCAGTATTAGAAAGGTCAACTGTCCCTCTCCATTTTATGATGCAGAAACGTATCATGGAGGTATGCTAATGCCTGAAGTAGATTTTTATGCTGAATTGTAGGCGTTGTCTGCTATAAATAAAGACCATTTTTGATATTTTTGGTGACTGCTACCCTTTCTTCCCCTTGAGGAAAAATCAGCACTACTATTTTGGTAGATACTAAAGTCTCTGAATATTTTATTGACCAAGACCTAGCCGATTATCTTGAGCTGAGTTACTTGACAGGTAGTATAGTTACAAGAGGGGCTTCTAAAGTATTCCAACGCTGAAAATTATGGGGTTAGTGGATTATTAATTAGCAAATATCATTTGTTTGACCAAACCAAGCTATCAAAACCTTCTTGTACCCCATCATTTTGGGTGTAGAGTGATAGCTAAAGTTTGACGATAGAACCAACTTGAAAGATAAAATCTTTTCTTTAACTTTGAAAATGGTATGATTTAGTTTTCCCCTTGGGTGAAGCAATTTTTCAGGGCTATTTGCCCTAATTGCCCAATATCCACATACTCATTATTTCTCCGCTGTTGAAGCCCTCTTTGGAGTTTTTCTTAGTTTCTGATATGAGGGATTGGAATCTTTGTTTGATGCGGCTTTAGCCAATGTACTAACAGCTCATTCAGAGTTAGATTGTGAGTTCAAGCTCACTATTGATCTGGTGCATATATATTCCCCGATTTATCAGTTGATTGTATGTGTCGAAGCAGCATAAATGTTTGGAATAAGGAGCAGTTAGCAATAGAGCATTTTTCAGCCAACTTCTCCTGTATGTTCCCCACCTCTCTTTGTGGTAAAGGCTGATGATACCTTATTCCCATGCGTAGATTATGAGAATCTCAACAAAGTCACATTATCAGACTTGCATCATATCCCATTGGACTCAAAGATTTCTCACTATGTGGAGAAGGCGAGAGTTTTCTCCAAGCTGGATTATTTAAACGCGTTTATAAAGATCCATATCAAGAAGGGTCAAGAGTGTCTGACTGCATTTCTACCAGAAAAACATTTCACCAGATATAATATTATGTCCTTTGGGCTTTTAATGCCTTATCTTATCTTTTAACGCCGTTTTGATGTGTCTTTGGGGGACCTGCTGGTGTATGTGTGGTAGCCTACATGGATAATAGTCTAGTATTTTTTCCTTACCAATAAATCCAATGCAGTTCACCTATAGCGGGTGTTGGAGCGTTTGAGGGCAGCTTAAATTAAAAAAGTAAATGTGAATTCTTCAAGTCCCAGGTCACCTTCCAGGGAAAATTCATGTTTGCCCAAGGGCACATGATAACTCAAGACAAGGATAAGGCGATTTTTGTGTCTATTCAACTTCAGTTAAGATATTTGGGGGAGTTTTTAGGTTGTGTACGTTCCTTATACAATTCACACCAAATCATTCTGAAGTGGTGGCGCCTTTGTATAAGGAGATTGGGATTAAAGTGCTACAGTGGTCCCCAACTTTTCAGGATGACTTTCAAACGGTTAAGGGTTTTTGCTGTCCATGTCCGGTCTTCACTATGTCAACCCCAATAAAGAGTTCATTGTTGCTTATGATGCTTCTAACTTCGCTATACCATCAGCCCTAATACAATTAGGCGTATATGGAATAGAGCATCCAGTGGGATATTTTTCAAGAAAGATTTCTCTACCAGAGTTAAAATATCCGTATATAATAAAGAGTCATTAACAGTGGTTAAGGCGATGACTTAATGTCTTCATCACTTGCATGGCTCATCCCAACCCTTCCGCATACATATAGATCACTGTACCTTACTTTACTACCACGCACCTCATGTCTTGACCCCACAGAAAAACTCACTGACATGGGACCTGAGCCCAATTTGAGTTTTCTTATGAGCTTACTAAGGGCAAAGAGAATGGTTTGTTGGATGCTTTGTTCCACAACCCTGCACTAGCTCTAGATCCTAAGAAGTTAGAGGTGCATAATAATCATTTGGTAATTCCACCAGGTAATATTGTGTCTCAACATCCCTCTTGCTCGGCCAACGTGCCAGCGTTTTTCCTCTGGAAAATTTTGAGAAATAAGGTATGTTTAGAAAGGTAGTCCTTTCAAGACTTTGTCAGCTGAATATACTATGGCCCTTGCTAAAATGTGTTCAATTAGGAGGATATTACCAGGGATTAACATGTGAAGGATGAGAGTGTGGTTTCAGGGCATTTATGGGTTCCTACCATACTATTTAGTCTGGAAACAACAAGGACCATCATTACATAATCACCGTTGGTCATCCTGGAATGGTGAAGACTTTGGAGCTAATTAGCCGCACTTACAATTGGAAGGGATTAGCCACGCAGGTGGTCGGGTATTGTGAAGAGAGCCAAGTCTTCAAAGAAAAGAAACTGAATCATCAGCCACTAGTGGGGCTGTTGGTAACAATTTAAAAGGCAGAAGGGGCTTGTGCTTTTTAATCCGTGGATTTTATTGTGGAATTGCTTGAAACTGACGGTTATGATAAAAACATGGTAGTATTGGACCGTTTTACAAAGTTCGCCCACTTATTCCCTGCAGAATCACAGCCACGCGGTTGAGATGGCTAGGCTCTTTGTCACTCATATGTTTGCTTTTCATGGAGTCCCCCAAGAAATAATTAGCAATTGTGGACCCAAGTTTACCTCCATCTTTTGGTAAAAGTTGTGCAAAAATCCTCATCTTGTCCCTGCCGTTCTACTGCCTATCGCCCCAATCAGATTAGCAGACTAAATAGGTGAACCAGTTTTTTTAACAGTTCTTGCGGCGTTACACCACTGAGAATAATTTAGGTTGGGTTTCCCATTTACCATTGGCCAATTATGTTGTAAAAACGCCCAACATGCATCGAACGGTTTTTTCCCTTCTTTGCCAACTATGCTTCAATCCCGCCTTCAAAATGGAGACCAGTTGTTGATCCAAAGTGGAATCTGTGGTGACTTTGTAAAATGATCAAGAAAGTACACCAAGTGGTGAGCAAGAATATAGTTGTGGCCATGAAAATTTACAAGGAGAATGCTGATGGTGAGAGACGAGCTGGACCAGCATACAAAGAAGGAGATCACGTGAAGCTGGATGCTAAAAACATCCCAATCAAGCAACCATGAAAAAGTAGGACTAAAGAGGATTAAGCTGTACATTGTCATCAGAAACATGAGCCACGCCTAATACTAGTTGAATCTCCCCTTAGTTTCATACTTTTCAGTCTTCCATGATAAACCAACGTTGTTTGAGGGCACTCACCAGAGACTCCTGAGGCTTGTCCAGTAAATGGGGGCCAGAGTGGGAAGTGGAGGATATTGTAGCCTCTCGTCTGGTAATAAAAAGACTTAAGTATCTTGTATCCTGAAAGGTATTTGGTGCAGAGGAGGAAAGTTGGGTCCCAGCGCGTGACTACGCACATGCTCAAGGTCTAATTGTAACATTTCACGAACTATCTCTGAGGCTGAAGGATCTAAGTCCAAGATGCAGTTGCTGCCATAAAGTTGACCCCTTCCCACAAAAACTTTTCCTTGGGAATGTCACTGGAGGAGGGTAGAGCCCAAAAAATAGGAGAGGGGTAAAATATTGTTATATGACCTAATTGAAGAAACCAACGTCAAAGTCTACGATGGAGGCAGTAGGACCAAAGGGTCAAGTTGCAGATCCTTCCTTACCTAAAGCACACTTTGAACCAACGCTAGGTATAGGCCAGATATGCCCAGGTTGGTCCAGGTGAAGTGCATAATGCCCAGCCCCTTGTTTTGGCTTTGGTGTTAAAATAAATGAGTTACCTCTTATATGATAATGACTCAATTCAATTTGAATTATTTGAGGTATGCCAACTAGGGGACGGACAGTACTGAACACAACACTCAAAATGACAAAACAAAACTACTAACCAGGTGGGAAGCAGAAACTGCTAACCCACCATGGCAGAGGGTGAGGAGGGGTCGGGGGGTTGGTTTTCAGAAAGACCCACCTTGATCATGGGATGTTGGTTAAAGTACCGGATCAGAGCAGAGAGCCAGGGCGTTGGGGCATCCACATATTGGGGGTTGAGGTCAGCGTAGTAGGAGTTTTCCTCTTTCACATCAAGATAATGAAAGGAAAAAGTTTCAACAAAAGCTGCGAGGAGAACTTCAGCCTCTTGGCGGGCTTCAGGAAGCTGGGTGAAAAGAGAGATACTGTGGCAGGTGATTTTGGCTGAGGGGTTGAATGAAGCAATTGTTGCGACATTCATAACAGCAATTTCAGCATCATCGAATAGTTTTGAGACGTCACTGCAGGGAGATTCAGGGAAGTCGGGGGGGAAGAAGAGGGTGGGCAGTCCATGCTGGAGCTGAGCCACTGAATGGCCATTGCAGTGCGTAGTTTTGGGCAGTGAGTAGAGGCCACTGCAGCTAAGGCGAGCTGGTGATCACTTTGGAAGGGGACTGTATTGGGCAGAGGAACAATATGGCGAGGGGTAGGGGTTTCATCAAAGTCAGGAAGGAAAAAGTCCTCCCAACCATAATCTCCTTTTCAGAGAGGTTGACCTGTATGCTTACTAATGAGGACATTACCTGATTCGTCCATTTCAGCCAATATATCCCATGGATTTTAGTTCACTGGAATAGTGGCGTTCGAATTTGGGTGGGTGGGATTGGGCGAATGAGCAGCTGCTTGGGTGCCAATGGTGGTCCAAGCATTGCTCTTATTGGCTGGGGTAGATTTAGGTGGGAGAGTGAGGCTGGAGGTTTTGGGGGGCTGATTTTCCATGTGGGCCCACTGAACGATATTGAAGGGTGGGAGGGGGCAGCAAAGTGCCCCATATTGAACCTCCAGAGGGGGGCTCAGAAGCTGCAGCAGCGGACTTGGCCTGAGGGCACACTCTTTTTGCTTGGTCGAGGCCAAAGCAGAGGGAACAAATCTGCCTACCATTATTGACCCAAGCCCAAAAGAAATGATCAGGCGCTGCAGCCACACTAGCGCGGGGTGGGATAAGTTGGGCTATGGTAGGGTGGTGTGGTATGATGGCGGCTGTTGCCCAAGGAGCAGTGAGGCGCTCCACACCACATGGAATGGCAAAGATGAGGTTGGGCTGAGTGCCATAAGCCATGAGCCCCACGACCAATTGGTCATACAAAACCTGGGGTGGAAGGCGGGATGGGAGATTTGCAAAGGATACCACCAGCGTGGTGTCTGAAGGGAGGCGAGTACAGGTTGTGGGGATGGGGTTTTTTTATAAATTAGAGGAGTTTGTGCTGCCGCTTCAGCATCCTCCTCAGGTTGGAACCCAAAGTCAAAGTAGCCCTTAAAAGGGCGGAAGTCTATAAAGCCAGCTGGCGCAAAGGCCTCAGTGGCTAGGTCAATAATTGCCTTATTGGCATATGGGAACAAACGTCCATAGTCCACTCTAAGGCAATAGCAAATGGCAGAGCAAGGGAGGGTGAGAGGATGGGGGCGAGAAGGGTGGATGCGCGCCAGGTGGAGCGCTAAGTCCCGTGGGGGGACAAAACGGTTGGAAGCAGTGGGCGGTCCGTTTGAGCCCATCTGAACGCGCTTGCCCGCAGGGCGGAAAACGCTAGGTGGGGGTACACTGCTGCCCCACACTGGGGTGGCAGGCGGCGGAGCCAAGGACATCAAAGAATAGGTTTGGGCAGACAGCTGTGGATAAATAAAACTTTGAATTTAAAATCGCTCAAAAGTGACTTTGAGCAGTAAAAAAGATAATGACTCAATTCAGTTAATTGGTGAACAAGAGTTCAGAACCCATTCAGTATAAAATATTTTTCAGCTCAGATCAGCCGCAACTTCAATTAATTGCTCAAGTTTGGACAATTTTGAATTATAGTACTTTATTGGATGGAAGTGTGCATTTATTTGTGCATCTCGGCTTTAAACCACTTTCTCTGATAGTGTTTTCCCTAGTTTGGCTTAAACATGATTATTTTATACCAACCTTTCTCATTAGTTGTCTTCCTTATAATAAAATACCCGGCCATTTATAGGTTTTAATTTATGTTGACTTCAGCAAACCTGTGTGCACACCTCTTTTGAGGAGGTTTGTGACACGGTAGCCAAATTATTTGCTTTATTAATTACAACAGCATCAGTTACACCGCTGGGACACCCAGGTTCCCTCCAGACTGAGTCACCCGTGCACTATAGTCCTGTTCAAAGCTTGATTATGAGCTCCCCTTTGGGACACAGCCAAGTCTTACTGTTTGTTCATTCTCTATTACTGTTTACCATGTTAACCACCATCGTCATATATAACTTTAGCTCAAGCACCCTCTGCGGGGCTATCCTTCCTGTAATGCTGATGACGAGTTCCCTTGCGTTAGGCCTGTGCACTGTGCATCACCACGCAGAGAACTTAAGAGTTATAGATACTCTCCTGACAATGATGGTGGAAATAGCTCTAACAAAGAATAGTGCAGTTGTTCAAAAATGACGGCTGGATATATCTAAAATAAAAGATCACTTGAGGATCTTGAGCCTGTCTGTGACCCTCACAATCACCTATTGGTAAATAGGCTAATAAAAACTAAACTAATTACTGTTGAATCGGGATAGATGTCATATTGTTCAGGACAGTAAAATGAGTTAATAAAGAAACCAAATATATGGAAACAAAAAAGTTTCAATGGGCAATGTGCTTTGTAAAAAACGTCGCTGTCACACTCAATGCGTACAACTACAGTTTGATAAAAATATATACTTCTTACGCAGATGAATAACTGTCCCAAACTTAAATTTTAGGAATCCTTTCGATTCCTTTATGAAACAGCTGTACTCTGGCTAGAAAATCTTTATCTCGGTGGAAGTTTTGCAGATGGTTGAACACAAGTTTACTGCCAAAGCAGCAAAGCATAGGAAAGTCACCTTAATCCCCATTGGAATGTCAATAATCTTTATATTTGGCGGCTTCTGAACCAAGGAAGCCCTCAATTGTATATAGATCCTTTTAGACCACAATTCTGTTAAAGCTGTCATTCAATGTTTTCTTAAACCAGTGGACGCCAAACTATGGCTATAGGCCAGGTTTGGTCTCTATAATATGATTGTTACAACAAGGCTGGGATTATCTTTAAGCAAGGCAATACTAAAAGCTTGACTAACACCCATTGAACTAGTGACTCTATTTAATAATATCAGATGTAAAGGTTACATTTACTTACAATGCTGTAATATGGATGTGGAGGTAGAGAATTATTGTTTAAAGTTAACATTGTCCACCAATGAAACATTTTCATGGATCACTGCTAATTTAAAGTGACAAAAGCCTTGTAATGGTTATAAATGAGTATCGTTCAACTGAATTTAACATGCTGAAATTAGGCTGAGTATAGGAAAAGGCAGTCTAGTGGAGACCCTTTGATAAGTGGATGTCAGAGATGCGATTAAATAAAGTGCAAACGGCTTCACTCCTGCTAAAATGAATTACTAGATCTAAAATTGAAACAGTTTTGACCAAGTCGGCGATTGGAAAAGCATGGGTGTTACAAAGATATATGACACCTTTCACAGCAAAGAGTTCTCCCTTGCCAAGTGGAAAGTACGGTGAGACCAGCACTAGTAATGGATTCTTCATATTAGGACAGTGGGATTCATGCCAGAGTCAGACCAAGCCTAATTGGAACATAAGTTTTTACCTAGGCAGAAGCGATGAAGATGGTTAAGAACCAAATTAAGTTGATATTGAATAGAATGAATGTTATATGGATGAAAATTGGAAGGTGTGCAAATCTCCTTTGAGCCATTGGTGGCAAAGCCATATGCCGCCTAAAGCTAGATGCTGAGAAAAGCCTTTGGATGGAGTGGGACTAACGTACTGGTGGAAGCTGCCCAGTTGTCACAAATGTAGGATGAAATAGCATCTCATCAATAAATAGTGTCATTGAACTCTGTCAGACATAAAATGCTTCATCAGTACACACATGTCATATGTGGAACTGAGGCTTCTCCCAACTGGTATGAATACATATTATCTCCCGCTAAAGCCCAGCCGCCCAAAAATTAAAGATTTACATGGTGATGGCCTAAATACTTATAGACTTATAAACCTCATAGATTCATAACTTCTGGATTGAGAGTTCTTAATGCATGAATTGATTACTAATACCTAAATGACAAAAATTCAGTGGAGTTGTCAAAGTCTACCACAAAAGATTATAATGCACCTTGGCGTCCAAACAAAAAATCTGGAAAGTAGAAAGCAATCAAATTGACTTTATATGCAACTTTATTTAAAAACAGATCCTCTGTTTGCCAAGAGAAATAACGTGCCTAAAGGATGCCGTTCATATACTCATCCAGGAGGTTGAAGAAGAGAAATCATCAGAACTGACCATTACCATCACCCGTGAGCTATTTAAGATGATAATAGGTGTCGACTTCAGAAGAACTGGGGTCAGAATAAGTGTACATCAATGTCTTACCCTAGGCAAAATAGACCGTAAGAAGCTCCTGAAGGTGGATATAAAAATTAAGGAGTCTTAGTCAAGAATTAAATTAGTTTTATATGCTTAAATGGTGCCAAGTGGGTTACATTACACAGCCTCCTAACGGACAAAAATAGATTGGATCCACAAAGCCATCCAGGTATGCCTATTATACAACATTAAAGTACCGTTATTTACCAGGACAGAGGTGAATAAATTGGAAGATGCCTAATACCCAGGACTTTAAAAACCTTTACAAGCTAGAGTCAGGCATGAAAACAAGCAATATTGCACCACCAAATTCTATTTATTCCACACCCTAGAATGTGTCATATAAGGTGTACATGAGGATTTCTCAAGTGTGTCACTATTGCTATAAAATGGGCCACACTTGCTCAAATAAAACCTTTATAAAAGTAAAACATCCTGAAATTATAAGTATGGTCCTAGTGGAGGTGTCTCTAAAATTAAAAATATAATCTCTTTATTCAAAATACAACGAGTAGCTCACCAACAATTTCACTAAAATCTAGGATCTGAAACAAGAAAAGCAGAAGTTTAATCTCGCCAATAAATCTCGGAAATATGAAAGGTGAAAGCATATTTTAGATTTTGGTAGTTAAACTGAATAAAAAACCCATTGAGGTATAATAAATCTTTATAGATTAGCCCCTTTGATGAAGTTTCTTGTATTCTTCTCAATTATGAGCTTAGTCCAATATTTAGTCACCTTAAAGGTGCCAACTATAATTTATACTTTGCAACTTTCCTAATTAATGGAGCTGAAGGAGGTAATTATCAACACTGTTAAGATGACCTAGTGCATTTATACTTGGTGTTGGGATTTTATAAAAATCCCACATCATCCAGCTTAGTAGGTTATAAATATCATCTGCTCAATCAAAGGAGCAATTTACTATATGAATTCTTAGAAGATGTGGACGTTTTTATTAATATAGTAACTATTGTTAGTTTAGTTCCTTTTTGAATGTTAAATAATTTAATGTATTCAATTCACTGGATTACAGCCCTTCAATTGAGGAAAATCTCTAACATTGTTTTCAAATGACATAAAAATTAAATCAACAATTACAAATTCTATCATCTTGTGGGAAGCAATCAGGGTTTGTTGCAAGTCAATAAGGGTTTATTGACTGTTGTTGAGCGTTGACAAAGCTTATGTTAGCAGCAACTTCGTGGCTTACCTTAGTAGACAACGCGACCTCTATTAATGAGTAAAAGGTCACATTAACTAAGCAGGTTGTAAGTGACTAAGAATTATCCGCATGAGTTGAGTGAAGGCGTTGGGACACGTGCTTCAGAGATTCAATCCATGAGGTTCGTAATTTAGTCATCAATGGAATCTAACTAGGCAGAAACTTAATCAAGCTTTGAATGACTCAAAAAGACATAATCTATTGGTGATGGATGTAGTTCCTATTGGTGCGCTAATAGATGAAGTTTGGGCGCTTATTTTTTATATGATTCCCTTGACATTTATTTAGTAACGCAGTAATTTGTCAGTCAAATAGCTAATTATGGGGTTTGCTTCTGTTGGAGTGTGTGGCGTAGGTACACTGATTATGTCTTTAATACACTGAGTGATTTTGATCACTTGGTTGTATGAATATACCTGATTGAGTTTTATATAAAAGAATAAAAAGACTGACTAGCCATATGTTTTTAAACGCTAGCACTTACTTTCTCCTTACATTAGACCGTCCAGAAATTGTCAGAATAAACCTGATTGAGGTGGGAATCAATTGTATAGAATGAAACTGGCTAGCTGTTGTCAGATAATAGTACTCCTCCTTTTTCTTAAAATGAGTCACTTTAACTTGAGCCCTTATTATAGCCATTTTAGTAGAGAATGGTAAAATTCAGTTAAATAGAATCTTAAGCTCACTTTAGACTAATTTTATATAGTACTCATTTTGTATTGTGCTTTTGTGATTAGAGTGGGAGACATAGTTTTCTCTTGTCTTTTTGTCTTATTGCAACTTTAAGGATGAGTTTTAAGGAATCAGGTTTCCTTGTCCAATTGATTTTCAATACTCCATCCCTTAATTAAAGGGATCGTTTTTCTTGTTGTCCAGAACTTGCCATTTCTTAAAACTAGAGTTGAATGGATAGTTTTCCCTTTTTGATATATTTTGTTAAGTACTTACTAGTTATAGAAAGTCTGACTTTACCACCTGTCTAGTGTTAAATACTTGCTCAAATTGGTTTTGAAGAGCTCAATTTAGGATAATAGTCTATATATAAATTAACCATCCTTTTAGTATATTAGTTAACAATCTATTCACTGAACACATCAACCCTGTGCAGTAAACAAATAAAATTAGATTTGGTGCTCACTAAAGTGTAATTGAGTTTAAGCAAAAGATTACATCAGGAGTTATCACTGAAATGTCATAAAAAACAAGCTTTGGAAGCTTTGGATAGAAGAAGTGGGCGAAAATCAATAAACTAACCTCAGCGTCATGATATGATTAAACTACATTGGGTGGACGAGTGACTAAAGTTGTGGAAGAAATATATCAAATTGCAAAGGTCAACAATGGCTTTATGGGAAAGTCACCTCCTTAAAACAGAAGAATGATGAAGTTATTTAAGAGTTAATAATTCAGAATACTGAAAAAGCAGCGGATTTATAATGCTTCAATCATATTAAAGTGGATATAGAACAAATCCTAAGGTGCTTACAAGCTCTCAAAAATCATAAGTTTTGCTTACTCCCAGATGGAAGCAGATGAAGTAAACAACAAGATACATGAAAGTTCTTTTGTGAAAGTAAAGCCCCAAACTAATATCCCTAGAGATTTTACTGCAATTTTGGAGATACCCTCAATTACACCTTTATTGTTATTTTTGTTGTCAAGAAGATATTTTCAGCCACTGTAGCAAATGAGCGAATTTTGGATGCACTAAGAATAACTAATTATAAGTAAGATAACGCAATGGCGTTTTCCAATATTAAAAATGGCAATGTTTGAATATGGTGACTGAAAAAGGCAGTAACAGTTAAGAACAGCTTAGACACAGATTGCTATAATCTAGTGTTGCCTCATATCAACGAACATAATTGGAAATACAGAACGCCAAAGAAACAATAATGATTCGTTTTGGTAACCCTGAGTGGATAGTTAGCTGTAAACAGGAGATTTTGGCCTTTCAATCTAGGAGGGATGAAACATTAGTCACTTTCACTAATCAAGCTTACCAAGAAGCACAAATCCTGGTGTTCATGAAAGTGCTGTTAGATTTCTATTCATGTATAGCTATGAAAATAGCGCTTTGGTGCTACAGAGATTTGCATCTTGCTATGTTTTTGAAGCTTGCAAACCAAACTTACACATCACAGATGATAGTGCATATCAAGAGACTAAGAGCAACATTCTAAGCACTTTATTAAACCTACAAAGGCAAACACGCTAAAAATATAAAGAATATGATAAAGTCCACTGAGCCTGGTAAGGAGTTGCAGAACTAATCTTAATGGAAAAAAAGTTTAAAGGACCAAAATGGGCATATAAAAATTAAATTCGCTACCACAAATGTGATAGACTTAGACCCTTTTGCCGCTTAATGTTGTAGTGAGGTTTTTAAAACATAAGTATTCTGGTTCATGCTAAAGAGAAAGTTAAGCAGGATTTGGGAAAAAATCCAGTAGCCTAGATATGTAACAATCTAGCACTGCAACAAATCTCTGTCCCCGTTTTATTCATAGATGATTTGGTTATACTCAATTTAATTGTAGATATATAAACCTAACCCACTTTAAAAGGTAGCTAGATTTGGATGTAATATAATCATCTTAGCAAAGGTAAGGGAACTTACTTTAAATTTTAGAAAAGAAGTCTCTCAGGCTTATGTCCATTGGTTAGTAAAAAAGATCAGACCTGCTGAAAGCACCAAAGGTTTAAGATGAAGCTTAACAATATGAACTTTTCTCTCCTTAATAGCATGATTAAGGACTTTCACTTCGATACCTTAAAGTAAAACTAAATTAGTTTTTTTAAAAATATACATAAACCATCACTCAAATGAGCCAAATCTTACCAATGAAAATAAAATGACACCTTCTGCCCTGGCTTGGGGTGTGGTGCGCCGCCATCTGGCATCTTTCAGCCACCACCAAAGCATGTCCAGGCTGTCTCTAATAGCCTGCAAATGCTACCGGGCATTATGTCCCCCCTCAAGACTTGGCCCACCACCTTGCAAGCTCCAAAGCGGTGCTCCAGAGCCCTTTGGTTCTCACATGGAGCAATTTGCATTTCAACTTTGGAAAATATGAGAATATTCTCCCACATTCAAGTGCAACCATCATTGAGATGGTCACAGCAGTTTTTAAACCTACCAGATATATTGACTTCCACCCCATTAAGGGGCGATTTGATCTTGGCTTGCGTTAAGAATAAAATACAGCAGCAGAATCTAAGCTACCAATTATTTTCAAAAAAATTTTCATTCCCAATGTTTGCATGCGGCTCAGGATGAGGCCACTTTGGTGGTCCAATTTGCCAGTTTGCCATCATCTCTCTCCCCCAAATGCCTTTGCCACGAACTGATGGAGGGTTTGTCCATTTATGGTGAAGATCCCATATTGCAGTTTGTGGTTCTCAATGGGGTGGGTCAGTTGGCAGGGCCTTTCACCTTTGCGATGATCTGCCCTTTCTATCATGATTCCCACCTTGAAATTCGCCCCTGTACGGCGATCAAATCTACGCCTAATTATCCTTTTAGGGCATGTGTCAAAAATGGCTGCGCCATATGCTCCTTGTGCTCTAAATTGGTCATTTGAAGCGCAAGTGCCCCATAGCTTCCACCTTTACACTTCTGCCACTCCTCCTTCTAGCGTTGGGCTGGCTGCTGCCTCGCCTAACTTTTTTGAGTGGGATGTGATATTCCCGCCCCCAACCTCAGCTAATTCTGGTGCTGCTTCCTAAGCAACAGCCAATAAAATTTTTAAAAAGATTTAAAATTTTCAGAATTAAGGAAACCTGAGCCAATGGCTGAGACAGTTTTGGTTAAGCTGCCATGGGCAACTGTTCTCATCCAATCAGTATCTACCACTGTATCAACTCTGGTGGCTGTCCAGGCATAAGCTTATTTAAATCCATTTGAAGTGCTTGATGGATTGATGATACAGATCTGCCTTATAATTTTAAGGCCAAATTTTGCCTTAGATGATTTTTTTATAAATCCTCCTGAATCATGTCCCCGCCAAATTAGATCAAAATCAGATTACTCAATTATAAAAATATTAACAAAATGGCACTAGAAGCAGCAGCTGCTCCCGCCAACACCCTCCTACGCCAACATCTTCATGGGGCGATGGAACCCCTTGTTGAGGGTATTCCCATCCCAAATTCCCCAATGATTTTGATGATGATGATAAATACAAAATTGAGGAGCTCGCTTTTGGTGTGAGCCATGCCTGCATTAATGCAGTAAAAACCTCTTTTTTGACCCCTATTATCCTCAAACCTGCCAGCACATTAAGTCGCTCACTTCTGTGCCTGCTTTCATCACAATCACTGAGCAATTACTTGCTCAATACGTTGAGGTGATGGATACCGCTGGCCTAATTAACAAAGAAAGCCCACAAACTATGACTGCTTATGCCACATGTTGCTGATGCCCTAACCCCTAAGCTGTCCATCATGGTCCACCAGCTAAAGCAGGCGCCAGAAAAAGCTTACCCAAAGCATCCTCACCTTCTGATATGGCTTCCTTGGCTGATAACTTAGGGGCTATATTAGGAATTTCTATTTTCTAATAATTCCTTTATTTTTTTTCATTCACAAATAAAGATGCGTGGTGCCCCCCTGTTGGGTTGGGCACCACTAGTTAAAAAATAGCATTATTAAGGAATTATTTGCTAATTTATCTATGAAATTGATTTATACTCTAGATTTGGCAAATAATGTTGCAATTAACTCAATAACTCTTTTTTCAATACTCTGAGTTTATTTATGCAGATAATATAATTATTTGAGTTAACAAGCAGCTAATAATTGACAGTGGGGCACCCATTTATATTGTTTTACAAAGTTAATGAAGCAAATGAGAATTTCTTTAGATTTGTAAAACCATAAAGACTATCTAACCACCAAACTTGATACTATAAACCTGTGAGTTATACTGCGCACTACATCTTTAGTTTTTATATTGTGGTATCAGCTCCAATCATATTATTGGCATAATAAAATTATGACATCCTCATTCAAGAAGATTTTTGAGAAAATATGGGGTCAAATGCGATTTTGAGGAGGATATCTGTATTTTTGGGAAAACGCTGCTTTGGTATATCAGCAGATAGGAGAAAACTTCACTGACAAAGAATAATAATTTTGTAAGCCCTATTTACAAGGTTGGCTTAATATAAACCCAATACCTTTTGTTGGGAAAAAACATGGAAATGCTGAAGCAAAATTCAAAAACAGTGGGATACAGTTGAGAATGAAAACAACAAATATCATTCCACCAGGAATGCAATTATTAGGTAATATATATTTGAAGCTAGAAATCCTGGAACAATTATACGTTGAAGTTAATGCTCCACGCAAATTTGAGATTAGAGTCTTAAGTAGCTCTGGAGATTATAATTTCAGGTCACAGTGAAATCCAATTTTTATTGGCCAATCTTAGCAAAAAACCGATGCAGGTAAAGATTAAAGCAAGTTATCATATTTGAGAATTTTATCTCAACAGCTGAAATATGATAGTTCCATGAATTTATGTGTTATCAGAAGTGGGATTACTGGTGGTTGTTGTCAAACATATGAATGTAATGGTTGACCAAGAGCAACTTGTACAGTTAAAAGAACATATGCAGGAGGAAGTGCTATCATTTTTTGATTTATCTAGTGTCTTTGCCCATGATGGTCATGACTTTTGGATGCACAAAAAATGATCCATAATGTTGATACTGGGGAATATCTGCCAATACAATTGGATTAATACTCTGTTCTAAAGCAATTGAATCAGTAGTCAGTGAAGAGTTCAGTAAACTGAATAAGCATGGGGCCTCATACCTTTGTTGAGTCCATGGGCTCATTTATCTTTACTATGAATAAAAAGGATGGGTTCAAATGACTGGTGATCAATTATCACCAGTTTAACAAAATTACAAAGAAGGAGTTATATCAATTTATATGAATGTATGATTAGCTAATTTTTTAGGTAAGCTGAGTTTATGGGCAAATATTTGATCTATGGTTACTGGAAGATAAACTTGCCAAAGTAATACCAAGAGAAGTGTGTGATAATTACTGGACAAGGGTATACCAACCAACTAGATTGCACCTGGGGGTATGCAATATGCTGGCTACCTTCCAGCAGATGATGTATTCCTTCTTGAGTGATCTGATGTTGTCTTGGGCTTTGTTGTTCTTGGGCATCAAAGTTTTCATCAGAACATTCACCAATACCCTGGATCACTTGGAGGAAGCATTAAAATACCAAGTGATGGTTAAAGTGAAGATTAAGCCAAAGAAAAGACATTTATTAATAAAAACCTTAACCTCTGATACTTTTAATAACTTCAATAATTTAAAACCACAGCTGCAGAAAATAATGGTCATTAAATTGACTTTAACCCCAAAGATTGTCTAAGACCCACAAGTTTTTCTTAGGACGGTCAACTACTATCATTAATTTATCTAAAATAATGTCTGAGACCAAACTATATTCCATATTTTAAAGGATCAAAAATTTACATATGGAATGAGTAGGCCCAAGAAGCGTTTGATGAGCTCCTAAGATATCTGATGAATAGCCCTGTTCTGAGAACCTAGAATTTATATGGAAATTTATAGTTTACATGAATGCATTGTTAATGACACTTTTGAGCAAATTTAAGTCAAGTAGACAATGACATGGAGGAGTATCTGGTAGCATATGTGAGGCAGGCAACGAAACTGGAGGAAAGGAACAAAGCCCAAAACATATAATGAATGTCCTAAAGAGATACATGCTTAGACAATATCAAGATTATATCCATGGGTTGCACCTGAAGTTTTGACCAACCGCTTATCAGTATTCAGGTTTTATAATTTTTAAGAACCAGATGGGTGAATGGATCAATGAGCTTTGAAGGTGTAAACCTACAAATTTTAGATTATAAACAGAGTGGGAGAAGCCCATCAGAACGGTGATGATTTTTAAAAATTACCTGACATTTAATTCATTTACCAGAAAGGGAAAGAAATATTCCAACAGATGACCAGAGGAAATATTATGGGATGGACTCCAGGAGATTCAAAGCGCTCTGAAGCAACTGATAGAAAATACTGAGAAGAAGGATGGACAGCTGTATTAATAATCGATGGAAAATGGCACTAATTCCTTAAACCATTGGAATTACCAGAGATTATACAAGCTGCACATAAAATCGTAGGGCATGATGGCCTAACAAAACAAAGGGTAAAATTGACAGTATTATTACTGGGAATTTATCAAAATAAAATAGTGTTTTATCTAGCTTTTGTGTTGAGTTCAAATCTACTTTCCCCAAAAAGAATGTAATGGGATACTAGCTAGTACGCCTTGGGTTTTCTTGGCACACAGTGTCAGTACTTGTGATGTGACCCTTAAGTGTTAGTACTGGGAGAGTAAAGTAGAATATATAGTTATATTGGACCATCTGACTAAACTTGTCAATATTAAGGTTTAAAAAGGGTTGATGCAACGAGCAACATAAAAATCATACAAGACCAAGTAATGTACCAGTATTGATGCCTGCAAGTATTAATCATAAATAACAGAACCAACTTTAGAACCTACGTAATTTCATTACTTAATAAATTAATTAGAATCTGAGTAGTGGTGTCCATTCCATACCATTCAGAAAGGACAAAGGAGATAGAGAGCGTCAATGGAGCTCTGGCTGCGAGCTGAGAAAATTGGTAGTGGAAATTCTTCGCTTGGGGTTTTTTTAGTTCAGTTACCTTAACATATATTATCAGTTATCATATGGTGACCAATAAACTCTATTTGAACTATTATATAGATATAGAGCCTCACTACCGTAATTATGTATTTAGAAAAATAATTGGCCTTAGGGATGAGCTCAGGGCAGATTCTAAAATGACAGTCAAACATCATAATCAAATTACAATTACAGAAATTTGAAACGACATTAAAGAAAATAATTAGATCAAAGAAGAAGGATGATTAAAATTGACCAGCACTCAAGGTGCCATGCGGGGGATAGGGTAGCCTAATATTTTAACCTTGTATCTAAAAGAAGATAAAAATTTGGATGCACTATGTTTGGTTTCATTTGAGATTATCACCAAGATGGCTGCACATGCCTGAGCTAAAATATAACTGATAGTTTTTATAGTAAATTGTTATCATAGCAAATATGCAAAGTATTTTTTATATATTAAAAAATGCACAATAATAAAAAATATAAAGAAAAGACATATAGAAGAGAAAAGACATGAATATTTATCTTTAGGGAGATCATCTATAAAAAAATTTAAGATAAACTTAATCAAAGCTAGTTTTTTGCCATGACAAATAGGTTCTAGCGTTGTTCCAACTTTCCATGTCTTGTGGGAAAAAGGTGGATGTACTATAAAAAGTAGTGATATGTATGTAAATGTTTGGTAGAACAAGCTCATGTTGATGTCAGGTCCACCAAGAGGAGACATGAAGAAAGAATGTTTTAAGATCTAAGCTCAACAAATCGTGAAAGCTGACTCTGGGAATACAGGAATTAAAAAATTCATCAGAAATATTAATTGAGAAGATCCTCTTACAAAAATGAAGTCATAAGAGCCCCAATATGAGGAAACATGCTCTCACTAGAATATTATCAGCAATATCAACCAAAGTAGTCATGGTGCGGCGTGATGGTGTGGAATCACTCTCCAGGATACAGCAGTGAAAACAAGACAAAGAAGAAACCATGATAGGAGATTTGGCACAAAAAATGCATCAAGCAATGAAAATGAAGATTTAGCTCTGCAAAAATCAATTTAAAACATGTAGGCTGATTCAGGCCCAATAGTAAAGCATTGTCTGCCTACAAAACTCTATCTTTGCTAAATAATCTGGTTAAGCAGAGGGATGTTTGGGATTTTTAGTATACCAACATAATCCAAATTAGATTATGACTATCATTTTTTAAGCCATTGGTGGCAATTTATTATTGAAAGCATACAGATGTGGGAGTTATTGTTAATATGGCAACTCTTATTAGTTTATTTCCTTAAGAAATGTTAACTAAATTACCAGTTAAATATATGGATAATGATGTTCCATTAGGAAACCCCTGACAATGTTTACAGATGCAACTATTGCACAGTGCATTCAAAAAGTTTTGGGACTAACGTTTTAAAGACACAACCTTAATAAATAAACTTTCTTTTATCATAATTTAACATACAACCTTTCCCTCTCTATACAATTTAAATTGCTAAAACAATTGTTAAAAGGTATGCACATAGTTCCTATTTCTATAACCAAGTTTAAACTAGCTGTCACATTCTTCTGAATTGTCTCTACTTTATCAAAAGGATGAACCTTCAGTGCCACCTTCAGATTATAATTATCCACCCTATTCACCAGAATTGGCTCTGTCTGACTTCTTTCTGTTCTCTAATATGAAGGTGGCACTGAAGGTTCATCCTTTTGATAAAGTAGAGACAATTCAGAAGAATGTGACAGCTAGTTTAAACTTGGTTATAGAAATAGGAACTATGTGCATACCTTTTAACAATTGTTTTAGCAATTTAAATTGTATAGAGAGGGAAAGGTTGTATGTTAAATTATGATAAAAGAAAGTTTATTTATTTGTAAAGTTGTTTTTAAAAAAGTTAGTCCCAGAACTTTTTGAATGCACTGTGTAGTTTAACAATTATTAATTTAATTTCATTATGTAATTCATTCAGGGCTTATCACGTGTAATAAGGGTTTAATGGCATTTACTGAGCGTAGAGAACTCTTTTGTTGACAGCAGCTTGTGAGTTGGTCTCTAAGGCGACGTGACATGTTATTAAAGATTAAAACTGTCAAATTAAATAAGCAGGTTACTATTTTAAATGATAACACTTTGAGGTTGAGTGAAGGTGTTGTGGCACGCACTTCAGATATAAAACCCAATAGGGTTTTTGATCTAGTCAGCTGCGTAATCAAGCAAGACAGAAGAAGTCATCATTGTCTTGGATAACCTCAATGGGTAAATTATTTGGATGGATGTCGTTTCTAATGGGGCACTAATGGAAGAGTTGGGCATAAAATTCCAAGAATAGATCTCTAATTTTTTAATAAAGCAGTCAGTTAGTCAATCAGATAATTAAAAATGGGGTTTGCTTCTGTTGAAGTGCAGGGCATAGGTACAGCTTATGTCTCAAGTGCACTGAGTGAGGTGGAATTCAATTAGTAGTAGAAAGATACCTAATGATGTTGATATCAGTTATAAGAAGACTAGCTGGCTAGCCGTTATAAAAACTTGAACTTCTTTATTTCTACATCAAAACATCCTGTAGCTGTAGGAAAAAACTGATTTAGAAAGAATCAATTATATAGCTTACACCTGGATCACTGTTGTCACCACTGGTACTCCTCTTGCTATAAACTGAGTCACATTAACTTGACCCTTTACTATTAGATCCATTTATGATTTTTATTAAAATAATTCAAATAGTATTTTTAAGTTCACATTAGAATACATTTAATTCATTATATAATTTTTCTATTGTGCTCTAGTGATTAGAGAAGGAGATATCTTTCTTATCTATGTCATTAGTAAAATCTTGGGATTAGAGTTGAGAGATAGTTTTCCCTTGTTTAAGTTATTGGCAAGTACTCAATTACTCCAGTAAAGGGATTAGTTCCCTTGTTGTCAAGAATGTCAGGATTCCGGACCATCTGGTACTAAAAAAAGAATGTCAGGATTCCTACCCAAATGGAAGATTTAAATGCGTTAGATGTCAGTAAGTCGATCCTTAACCAACCTTAAAGCCCAAACTTCTGTCAGATACAATTTCTGACAAAAGTTGACAATTATCGAAGTTGGAGATCAATCCCAACTTAATGAAAAAGCCCAAACTTCTTTCAGGAACAATCCTTAATAAAAGTTGACCATTATCACAACCTTGAGGTACAAACCCTAGCCATTAGATGAACATGAGAAATACAGCCACAATCTATGGGCTTTTACCAAATCCCCAATTTTTTTACTGTATTAGACCTATGCTTTGCTGTTTAGATTTCCCCAAAATAACTCTCTTAACCCTTATAGATAGTATTAAGCAAACAAACCTTATTTTCCCCTTTTTACTATTTTAAATTAAAAAAATTTGTTTTTATTTAAAAATTGCCTATCCAATCTTAGTATCTGGAAAAAGACTTCTCAACCAAGAGAAGCGAAATTAAGAAATTTAACACCCTGAAACTTTGGGTCCTGGCTTCAAAATAATAGAAGAATATGAGGCACTAAACCAATGGTCCTGACAAAACTGGTGCTCCCTGCCAGGTACACACCAAGTTAATGGTGAAATTTGATTAAAAAACCAACTATGAATAATAACCATCCAGTGTCCAATCTCATGTTTGATCAGGAACACATTAAACTCTTAGTTAATTTCCCCGCGTTGATGCACGTGATGGAGCAACAAATCCTCCCCCTTGAGCAGCACTAACTCATACTAAGAGTTGTGATTACCAATGTCAAAAGCGAAACTTGGCAGTTATTTCCTCTGGTTGCCACCAAATAGGCTCTTTGTGCCACCCAAGATTGGGTAGACTCAATAATTGAGGTTATCAACATCTTACAAAGTAAAGTGGACGCCCTCCATCCTCATGAACGTCCAGCAATAATAGTTCCCTTTTAGGTGAAAATGGTCCCCCTATGTCAATAAACGTTGTTTGCCCATTAACCCCCCCAGAGCATGTTCAAACTGTCGTTCAAAGAGAAGTAAACCCCTAGGCAAAGAAATTATCTTTTCCTTCTTATTTTGTTAGGAAAATGCTATGGAGGAAGCCATTGAAAACCAGCAACTTAAACACTTGACTAAATGTCTTAGCCATGTAGCTTAAGACATTATAGTCATCCATATGATGCATTGCTGTACTTGGACCGATACCAAGACTGTCTTGATTCAGCAATTTGGGAGTGACAAAACCTTACCAAACCAAAAACAGAACTTTAAGGGTAACAGCCTTAATTGGGGGAAACTATCAGCAAATTACACACCATTTTTTTCTTAAAGCAAAAACCTGGTTATAGAGAATTGTCTTACATTAGATGTTGCCATCACCACTGCATTGTCAGCGTTTAAAAATATGCCTAATGTCATACTTTATCTTAAAGCAGTGAAATCTAACTTAACAACCCTCCTTAATATTAAAGAGGCTATATTTGTAAATTATGGCCAAACTACATAAACACGTCAGGTCAACTTGTTTTAACACCAAAAAGCTCCAGCCCCTAGTATTGGCCATTACACCCCCCAATTCGCCTACACCTGAATGATACTGCACTCAATGCAGAAGAAACAACCATACTGTAGCTGACTGCCGTATCCTTCAATGTAAGTCAGCAGAAAATCAATCAGCATAGGGCAAGAGGCTCCCTATGCTGATGGAAAACGATTGCCTCAAGACCATTGTTTTAGCTCTAGCTCTATCCTCGTCACTTCAGGTCTCTTTTTGTTAGCTGCCCCTGCAGAAGTTTAAGCACCCTTTTCTATCCAAGTGATAAACACCTTTAACTATTTTACTTTTAGTTGGTCAGTTACCCCAACAATTTTTGATAGTCAACTCTTCTATGAAAAGTCAAGCGCTGATAGACAAAAAGTTCATGTGCATTGAACAGCTACAAACTTGGCCATGAAATAAACTCCCACTTTCTTCATTGCATATCCCTTACAACAAATTAATAACTGTTAATACCCAGTTTGGATCTTCAGTGGTTTGAGTTGATGTAGTTGTACATATGGTTAAAGTCCTGCAATAATTGATACTGGCTTGCCAATTAACGTTAATTCCTTATGACTTTTTTAAAAAATAAAATGATTCTAAATTTGATTCATGATGTTGTTTATGGGACGGCAGTTAATCAATTTAATAAGACTATTGGAGCATATTCTGCCTTACACTTCGCTTTAAAAACTTCATTATTGCTCCCGCCACCACATTGAAAAATGATACTTATGAGTTGCTTATTGGGGCCCAACTGATGTGGGAGTTTAACTGCATCATCAACCACAAGGAAAAATACCTGTCCCTATTAGGATATTGGATTCTATTTTTATTTGAACTCCCCATCAAAAATGGAGGTGCTTTTAAAAAATGGACATGCTTCCTCAAATACCCATTTCTCCAAATTAAAATTGAGTACCAAGCCTTAGTGAAAGAAATTAAGTTACTCTCAGAGGCTGTGGATGCCGAAGAGGGGATCCATATCTATACTCCTCATTCTATTCCAATACCCTCATACTCACAAGTTATTGTAGATATGGGTATTCAGACTTATACCCCTCCTGATCAAATTTTGGAGCTTAGTGGACACCCAAACCCTTCCATCAAGAAAGCGTTGACCTTCCTGGGGATTTTCATTCAGGCCTATGGGAGATTATCTCTATTTCCCAGGGAATTTAACCATTAAATCTCTAGGTCCCTTAGCATGACCCTATTTCTTATATATAACTATGTCTCATTAAGAGTATTGCTGATGTAAATTGTTTTGCCTCATTACAGGATTTAGTATTAGATCCCCCACCCATCATAGCTTTGGTTGGCAGTATATTTGGGGATAATCTTACCCTAAATTACACCAAGATTTCAAAAACTTTATCAAGGAATATGGCGAAATTTTTTCTCAGGACTAAGTAACTATTGGAAAATGTCTGGGACAATACATCAAGTTCAAACTGAAGATCACTCTCCATTAAAATCCTTACCATATCGAAAATCAAAAGTGGAGGAATCTCAAGTGGCCTTAGAGTTACAGCAACTGTTGGAGGCCGGGTTACTTGTGCCTGCCAAAAGCCCATGGGCTTTCCCACTGTAAAAACTTAAAAAAGGATGGTGGTCACCGGATTGTTATGGGTTGGCGCTGCCTCAACTCTATTTCTTGCAAAGATAGTTACCCCTGCTGCATTTAGAAAACACTTTACACTTAATGTCGGGGTCCCACTATTTCTCAGCTATGGATCTTTCCAAGGGATACTGGCAAGTAGATTTTTCACCAGAAGATAGTGAAAAATGCACTCTCGTCACAAGAAAAGGATAATTTGAGCCCACTCAAATGCCTCAGGGGTTATGTAATGCCCATGATACCTTCCAACGCGCTATGGACGGACTACTAGGCTGTTTTAAACGCTCCTGCGTACTAGTTTATTATGATGCTATTACCGTTTTTTAAGAACCTTTATTGAACATCTAGATTACCTCAGGCAAGACTTTCAGCAGTTAAGGCAATCGTCATTAAAACTAAAGCTGTCAAAATGCTACTTTTTCCAGTTAGATGGATATTTTTTGGGTCATAAGGTCAGTAAATCCAAAATATCCTTGATAAATGATAAGGTCTTGGCTATTTCTAAGATGACACCCCCTAAATCCCTACTAGATGTACAAGTTTTCTTAGAAATGGTGGGCTAATATCGCCAATTTATCCCCCATCTTGCAGACACCTCTGAGCCTCTGGTGTATCTACTGAGGAAAGGAATACCCCTTTAGTTGAAAAAAGAGCAACAGCAGGCCTTTGACCTGCTACGCGTCTCTCTCTCCCACTCTCAAGAACTTATTCATCTAAGCTTTGATAAACCCTTCCTCCTCTTTAGTGATGCTAGAGATATTACCAATGGTGCCATACTATCTCAGCATGATGAGAACTTAGTGGACCATCCCATCGCCTACTACAGCAAAACCTTATCTAAAGCTGACCGTGATTATAGCGTCATAGAACGTGAATGCTTTGAGGATTTATTGGCTATTAAGCATTTATGACCTTATCTTTATGGGAAACATTTCACTATAATTACTGACCATGCTCCCTGAGATGGCTACAGCAAATGAAGGACCCCAATGGGAGGCTAGCCCAATGGGCGTTAAAACTATAAAACTACAACTTAGACATAATCTATTAACCAGGGCTCACATCAAAACGTAGATTGCTTAGCTTGGCTTCAGATTTAAACTATCACTGACCCTGAAGAGGATTGACTCTATGACCTCATAACCCAAGTACAGCTATAAAAAGAAAAATCCTTGACCCTACAAAAGGAATTAACAAAAAGATCGGGAAATCTTGAATCAAGAACGGTCAATTGTGTAAATTTATGTCTAAACAATGGATGCCTTATGTAAGACCATCAGCTCTAACTGATGTCATATTAGAGGGACATTGGCAAGTCGGCCATGGGAAATTTTGAAAACATACCAGTGGCTTAAAACTCAATGTTATTAGGAGAGAATGCTTGTTTCTATCCAGGATGTATTAAAGTCCTGTCTGGTATGTTTAAGCCAAGCTGAACCTAATCCCAGCTCTCAACATCCAGTGGTCCCACCCTATGAACCATTCCATAATATTAGCATTGATGTTGTGGGACCTCTTCCTAGAGCCTCCAATGGATATCGGTTCCTCATACTAGCTGTGGACTATTTAAGTGGATCAAAGCCATATTACTTCCCACTACTTTGGAAAAGGCCACCGCCACGCTTTTGTAAAATACGTTATCATCCAGCATGGGTGCCCTAACGTCATTCTTTCCAATATTAGACAAAATTTCTTTTGACGCTGGTGAAAGATTTAGCTAACCTGATGGGAACCACTCAGGTATTCTCCACCCCCTATCATCCTGCAACTAATGGAATGGTAGAGCGGGTAAATGGCACTTTCTCTGCAACCCTCAGGAAAATGGCTATGACTGACCCCCTTCATTAGCCCCAATGATTGCCTAGTGCAATTCTGGCCTATCAGATTAGTTACCATTAAATTACTAAGATGTAGTCATTCCAAGCGTTGTATAGCAGGAATCCCCATATGCCTCTCAAAGTCCAGGAGATTCTTGATCAAGCTTCTTCTGAAGCAACTAAAGTCTCCATGCAAAGTATTGCAAATGAAATAAAAAACTTCAGGCCCTGGCTGCCAAAAACTGTCCACCCTAACCAGTAGAGAAACTGCTAAATTTAATAATAAGCATGAACCCCCACAAGCCTTCCAACCAGTTGACCTCGTCCTATTCTACCATTACTGGCCTGGAGGTTGTGATAACAAACTGGGCACTAACTGGTCATGGCTTTATCGAGCCATATATAGACAGGGCAACATACACTCAATTGTAAAGGTCATTCATGATACAGTAATAAAAGTTCGTCCATAGTCACTTCCTCCATCTATTTTCTCCTCTGAACCAAGATATAGAGGAGGGTATTGTTGGGATTTCCACCGGAATGGCAGATTCAGATGCATCAGACCTTGGGAATCAATCTTGAACCAACCAAAAATGCCTAAACTTTTGTTGCAGACAATCTTCAATGAAAGTTGCTAATTATCAAAGCCAGAGATCAATCTCAACCTGATCAATAAGCCCAAACTTCTGTCAGGGACAATTCTCAATGAAAGTAAGCTAATATCAAAGAAGGAAGGCTACCACAACTGACATGGTCAAATTATGCTCCCTTGGATCTACCCAACTTCATGATTTAAGCCATAGCCATTAGACAAGCATGAGAAATTCAGCCACAATAATTAGGCTTTTACCAAATTTTCGATTTGTTTACTTTATTAGATCTAGGCTTGGGATGCTTAGATTTTTTTGAAATTCCTCTCTGATTACCCTTATATAGCTGGTATTAAGCTAATAAACCTAACGCTTTTCCCTTTTTCACAGTTTTAAGTTAAAATTCATTTGTTTTTATTAAGAATCGCCTATCCGGACAAAGTATCTGGAAAAAGACTTCTTACTTCTATTTAACCAAGGTAAGCCAACCAGGGGACGGACAATACCAAACTAAAACTAAATATCATAATAAAAAAACGATTCAAAAAAAACGCCCAAAATGGACGGATCAATTGAATCATACCTATCAAAATATCTAACCAGGTGGGCAGCGAATACTGCTATTCCTCCATGGGGGTGGGGAGGGGGGATTGGGGGGCTTGTCTTCAGCTGCATCCATCTCATCCCAGAGTAGGGTGCGTGTTAAGGCAGATAGTAAGGGTGTGGGGGCATTGGTGGTATGGGGTATAATATTCTTGATGACTGGAACTTCCAAATAGTTGCCAGCCATTATAATGGCAATGATGTATTTGGCCAAAGCATCTTCAGCTTTGAGGTGAGCTTCTGGGAGCTTAACGAATGTGGGAATATTTGTTCAGGTTATCTTTTCTTTCAGATTCCGTGCTACTGTTACCACGTTTTGGATGGCTTCAGTGACATTTTTTTGTAAAATTTTCATATTGATCTTACTTTGTGTAATAAGATCTTTGTGGATAATGGGAGGTGAAATCCTCCTGCAAGTGCAGCCACAGATTTGTCGGCAGCTTTGTGGAGCGGACAGCAATTTGGTGTGGTGGCTGTTTCTACTGCAAACTGGTGGTCGTTGTAGAATGGTTTGGCGTTAGGTTGTGGGGCATATTTTTGAGGTGGGAATTTTGCATCCCATTCTGCATTACAGAACCTTTCGACTTGCAGTGACAGTTCAACAATATTACCTGATTCATCAATTTTAGCCAATAATTTCTCATGGGTTCTGGTTTAATTGGATTGGGAAATTAGCATACAGTTGAGGTTTGTTCAATTCATTTGCGGAAGAATGGGATCAAACTGGGATCCAATCTGATGCTTGATTGGAGGAATTATTTATGGCATTTGGGCGAGGAGGAGGCTGATGGTGGCTGCAAGTGTAGCTGCAGCAACAGGCTTTGGGGGTGGAGGAGGTAGGATGTGGCCCATGCCTGAAATTGTACAGGGTGGGCAGTGGGTTGGAGGTTGGTGTATTATCATCTAATCCATCTGAAGTGGTTAAGTAGGGGCACTTGCTTTTCAAGTGGTCTAACTAAAAACATGATGGACAGATTGTCCGCCCACCCTTGATGCGGGTATAAAACAGATGGTCAGGCGCTGAGGGAATAACGGTGCACGGCGGAATTGCCACTGCAATTTTAGTAAATTAAGGGTTTATTGTGGCATATGCCTGAGGCCCAGCAAGTCGTGTGGCCCCATTTGGGACCACAAATTGTAATATGGGGTTGGAGCAATAGGCTGTTAAACTGTCCATCAGCTCCCGGTGGAGCACTTCAGGGGGAGGTGGGTGGGCAGGCCAGTAAACTGGACCACCAAAGTGGTGTCTGCTAGGAGCTGAGTCTGAGTTGTGGGGAGAGGGGTGCCCTGGAATACCAAGGGCACAGTTGCTGCAGTGGCAGCGTCAGCTTTGCAGGTGAAGCTGAGGTCAAAATACCCCTTGTAGGGGCAGAAATCGATAAAGCCAGTTGGTGTAATCACCGCCTGTGCCATTTCAATAATGGCTTGGTTGTAGCATGGGAATATTTTCCCATAATTAATCCTTAGGCCATAGTGCATGTTGCTCTGGGGAAGCACTAGGGGGAAGCATGGTACCACTTGAGTATGAGCAAGGTGGGTGTCCAGGTCCTTGGCAAAACAAATTGGGCCATAGGTTTGGAATGACTGGGTGAACCAGTCCTAGCGTGTTTTCCTGCTGGATGGAAAATGGCGGGGGAGTTCTGCCGCTGCCCCACGCTGGAGCAGCCGGCGGAGAATCTGAGGACATTGGAGTGAAACTACCACGGGTGAATTCGATTTGTTTTATAAATTTGTGTAATTTGGCTTGGAAAGTTACACTGAGCGGAAAGAGAGACAAAAGGACTTCTTAACAAGAGAAGAAAAGAAATAATCCACCACCCTGAAACTTCTGGGTCCCATGGCTTAAAATAATTGAGGGATAGGAGGTATTAAACCTGTAGTTCTGACACAGAAGCTGCAATTCTTGAGACTAGCTTTGAGGAGATAGTTTTACCCATCAGGAATGCTTCAAGTACCTTTAAGAATCAGAATGAAGAGCGTTAGCACCTACCTTGTGTTAAAGAAATATAAAATTGGTTGTGAAGAAATAAACTATCATATTAGCCTCAACTATAATCACTATCTATTTTTCATTTTAATCAACAAACTATTTAAAACATACCTCAAAACTGTGGAGTAAAAATGAAAAAGATTAAACTTGGCTACTAAAAGTGGGTCTTATGAAAATAGATTGACAGCATCTTGTTTCCGTTTTAGTGCATGATAACATACTATGCATTTTTTCTATATTGTGGTGTCGATCCTTTTAAAGTGTCACAAGTGTACCTAAAATTAGTCATTCAAGATAAGCGTACTATAGTGATTTGAGAGAATCCTGCCAACTTCCTTACTTTGGTAGTAGAATATAGCTTTTATACTTGTTTTACACGTTATCTATTAACATCAAGTTATGATATAGCTCAAATTAACTTTATTTTTTAGAAAATTAAGCATTAAATGTGCCATTATTGCATACAGATGCTCCTAGTTATGTAAGCATATTGCCCCTTAATTTGGAAGAATTATTTACATATTTTTGTAGGAAAATAAAAATAATATGCCTCAGGGATTATAAACATAACCATATCCATGGCATTCAGAAAATTGATATGTTATAAACAAACTTATCTTTAAGTGATGATTATGGTTAGAAGATGCCCTAAATATAAATATTAACGCCTACCCATGAAGAAAAATATCCTGTTCATCATGCTTAATCATTGTTATTTCATCAGTAAAGATTATATATTCACACTAGGGTGTTTGTGTTTTTTATCTTCACAGAGGAGAAGAACATATATATATTAGTTTTGCTTTCTAAAGGAAGTAGTCTCAATTGTGGTAGTAAAAATTACTATATTTGATTACAGAAAGTCTTATTAATATTATTGGCTGCATTGTGGATTTCAGAACCGTGAGTGTACCAAAAAAATTAATTTTAAGATTCTTTAAATCAAGTACTATCTCATCTATGAGAAAACATTTATATAGGTGAGTTAATCTAATTTATTTGTTAATTATACTAACCTCACACCATTATTTATAACTTAACATTATGGTGCTTCTCAAAACACTATTACACTAGATAAAATAAAGAAACAGAGATTACTCAATGAATTCTCTTGAATATAACCTATTGGAATGGAAAAAGCAAAGTGCAGTAGATTGTATAAAATACATCTATGGCTCTGACAACAAATAGGGAAATAATGATTCTCAATATAATCTCAGCCAGTAAAGGGTCAGTATTGCCAGCAAGCTCAAATCAAGTTTACTCCAGTCAACGGTAAAGAGATTTTTTTGGACATCTTTTAAGTATACAAGATTAGTTCATAATAAATTGTTATCAGCTTTGGTCTTTTCTACTACCTGAAATCAGGCTTTAAATGTTGACAGACACCAAAAGTACCTCAAAACAATTATATTTTCCCTGGGATGAAATATTCATTTTAAACAGGCCCATATTAACAGATACTTAGTTAGCTTTCAGCAACTATACATAAACATTATCTGAGAATTTTTTTTTGTCAAAATCTTAAGAGATTTTGCATATCCATTGAGGTCAAGGAGATATAAGATTGTTCCAGATATCCTGGTGGAGAAACTTGATATGAGTATTTTGGAAGTTCATAAGGACTTAATGACAATTCACATGATAATTTGGGATTGCTCACATAATTATTGATGCTCTCATAACTAGTAGAATTAGGCGTCACAAAACTTGTTTACAAAGTTTTTCAACAGCTGGGGTAATGAGCGATTGAGTGCACAAGAGACCCCACATTGCATCAAAATTAGAATATTTTATGACAACTTATTTCCATAACAACTAAATCCTGAAGCAGACCAACTTGCCAAAAAACAGAAGAAATTAGAAGACAAAAATTATATGAGCTGGGTATATATTCATGCCAAAAATTGTTGACTCAAAAAGTTATGAAGAGAATTGTGAAATTACCCCAGTTTTAAAAGAGGATTATACCTTTTATTTGGGCTGAATTAATGAATCTATAGAAGTTAGTTCCAAATCATATACTTTTAACACCACCCAAAAGAGTGTAAAATAAAATTAAGATTTCTATTGTACAATAAAAGCATAAGGAAGAAGATTTTGAGGTGATGAAAGCTTTTTTGCCAAAAATTTGTGGCCACAGTTTTTCAAGACCAAATTAATAAGGGCGCTAAAGCTTTGAGGATTGGAGTTGAGGTTGCGCAACCCAGTAATGAGACAGGAGGGGATGATGATAACGCCCCATAAATGACTAAAGTTCTATTTTAAAATCTCATCAGTCAGGAAAAAAGAAGTCATAAGATAGTCTTGGATCTATACCACAAGGCGAAGCCTGCCTCTTATTATGATAACACTACAGACTATGAGATGGACATTTGAAATGGATAGGCCATCTTTACGTTGTTAACATCCTTGACCTTACCAAACACTTCCAATTTCATGCAAATATTTATTTTCATATGAGCTCTCCAGTGGTGTCTTTGAGATAAGAAACTTCATCTTTAACCATGGAATTAAGCCGAGACAACTATTGCCCTTAACTTTCTAAAGTTCAACAAAGATAATAATATCCATTGCTTCTTATAGCTTTTTAATATATCTATGAGGGGAGCATCAAGCGACATTAAGCTTCTACCCCAATAAACTCATCTAATTATCACTGATGTGACATCTAAAATAATAACCTATTTGGAAAACTGATAGTTTGTACACTGATGGTAAATAGACGGTTTTAGGAATCTGGAGGTCAAGAAAAACTGGTAGCTCATAGAATCAGAAGCTTGAAGATTTTAATCAACCCTAATGTTTCTATAAAAGACTTTTAGACTGATTCTACCCTAAAGAACAGGTGCTCATAGGTTTTGACACCATGACCAATTTTAATGCCAAGAATGAAGGAGCATGCTTAGAGATATATTAGGTCCTACATCAATATTATTATACCAACTTTCAATCAAACCTTGGAGATGTGATGGGTCATTGATTTATTACGCCATTGTGCAAGTAGTTGAAGCATCTAAATGGTCAAATGATGAACAGCAGTTATGTTTGACCTTTCATAAAAGCAGTAATAGTTATTCTAACCAGAGGAAGAATGGTAAGGCTCTGGGCAAAACATTTTGTGCCCACGGCCTAGAAACATTACATGTTACCAGTGTAGCAAGAAGGGGAACTTTGCAAAAAATTATTACAGTCATATTGGTGAAAAACCAAAAGAAAGTATCATAATAAAGGTTAAAAAGAACAGTATCAGGAAAACAACCAGGTGAATCAGAGGAAGAATAATCACTTCCATCAACCATACTGAAGACAATCCACCTAGATCTTACTGAACTTTGCATGACTGATCAAATAGAAAAAAAGTTCTCTACATTGCATTGTTCCTGATAATGTACATAGGGTTATGGAAATTTGTTCTTTTAGTACTAGAAGTTCCCAAATCACGATGGGGGTCCTCCAAACATCTTTATTTGCGTTGTTCTAAACAAAGGCATAAATACATAATATAAACCCTTACATGGTGCCACGGCGTTGGCCAAGCATCTATAATCGAAGGGGGAGAGAAATTGAGGGTTTTTGTCAAGCACTAGGTTCTGCAGGTGTCAGACAAAGACGGACAAAAAGTTGGTTGAAGCATTAACGATGTGGTGAAGAAGATTAAGTAGTTGTGTTCCTCTCAAGAATGAGGCCAGCGGTGTGCTTTGTCTAGACTTATTGAGAGATCTAATGTTTAGCCAAGGTAAAAAATTTTGAAATACAAGTGAATTATACTCTGCATTGGGTAGTTTGAGGGTAGTTGAGATCAAAAAGTGATAATCTCACCATGCTAATTCCTGCGCGGCCTGCTGCAAATGTGAGCCATCCAATATCATATTTCGCTTCATCAGAGAAATCTATGGAGAGAGTACAAGATGGGAATACCCTCAAAAAGAGGCTTGAGCACCATCTAGAGGGCTTGGATGAGGGGATTAATGGGGCAGCGTCTGTTTCTCCAGATTTTTGATGAATGGTTTTATATACTGGACATCCATTGTGAGGACGTAAAAAGTGATTAATAAGAGGAGTCAGGGTTTTTTATGTTTTACTAGTCAAGTCAGAATTAATTCTGTAGGCTCAGTATTCATTTTCAATCTATTCAAAAGCTTCAAAAGGTTTGATATGGCTAGCTCTATGCGAGAAATAGAAGGTGGTTGGGTGCTAGTTAACGATTACCATGCAAAGTAGACCATGTAAAAACCACCGGTGCATATGCTATAATATGCTCAGGATTAGTTCTGGCAATCAAGCCTTGGTTTGGCAGAGAAGTAGGAGCAGCGCTTACAGTGGTTGAGGTGAGGTAGTTGATAATTAATCTTTATTTGATAATATTATTTAAAAAAGTAGTGGGGTTGACGCCAGAACGAGGGGCGGCAGAAGCAGCTTCAGTAGAAACCACTGGGCACTTGCATATTAGATGGTCTTGTTTGATGATTAAGTGACAGATGGCGCAGAAGTTTTTGATGCAGTCCAGAAGGGATGATCAAGCGAGGATCTGATCATGGTGGGGGAGGGTATTTCATGGAGGGTGTCACAACAAAAGGGGCAGATGGTCACATTTGTGAAACCTTAGATGATTGTCACCACTGGGAACCATGAACTGCAGCATGGTGTCAGCGCAGTATGCAGCCAAGACTTCAGTGAGTTTGTGGAGGAGGTTTTTATGGGAGAGGAAGGCATTGAACAATTAGATGTCTGATGAGTCAATAGTAATGTCCAAGTAAAGAATAATTTTGATAATAATAAACTCTTGCTCAATAGTTTAGGGAATTGGTCAGCTTAAAGTATAATACTACTCCCAATCCTCAATAAAATAGCTCAGATTTATTTGTTATAAATCCGCTAAAATTTTAGCACAATTGACAAGCTGTCTCTGAAGTTCAACCCCGCACTGCTTTAAATTTAGTGAAGCCACTAAAGGGAAAACCAGCCCTTTTATAGACTTAAAGGGGGTCCTAGGAGGTAAAATATTTTTAAGGTGTTTAATTGGATCAAATAAATTAAATCCTTACCACATGGTATAACATACTGCTGTCAATCACTCTTCTAAACTTGATTCACGATGAGATTGAGGAGACTAGCCTGAATTTGATATGTTAAATCTTCTTTTATTTAAAATGATCCACTCTCCATTTAACCTGAATTATCAGCTATCTTATTATTATACTTCTAGTAGTTTGAATGCTAGGTGGCGATTATTTACTAGGGAATCGCTTTATTCCTAACTTAATAATAAAATATCATTAAAATAAGTTATATTGTGGTATATTTTCCTTTTAAATTCCTTAAAAGTATTAAGCGTTTCTATACTTTATCCCTGTTAAATTGTTGTACTTATTGGCAAAATCGCCGGTGAACAAAAAGCATGCCAGGCTTTCAATAAGTGGTGCTCACTACAGGGGGACTTGTACACCAGAGCCTTTAATATAATGGAGGACGTTCAGGTGACTTCCCTCCTAAACTCCACGCTGCAAATGAACCCAGGATAGCAGCTTTAGAACAACAGCTAGCCCACGATTTGTCTCAACTTAAAAAAATGAACAGCGCTCCTCTCAGGTCCTCCTGGGACAACTCCTGTTATACTTAAACCCCTTTATAGACATTTTACCCCAGGTGAGGGTAGCATTACTCATTTATACATGATTAAAAATCGTCTTTGGAAGGCATGGCTGACCATCAAAAATTCCAGCGCATTCTCTCTTGCCTCAGTTATATAGCCCAAGAGGTAATGATCCTCATATGACGCTCTTAAAACCTGCGGGGAGGATAGGAAGCACTTTTGAGAAATTCGGCTCAATGCAAAGTTTGATAATGAAAAGGCAGGCCTTAATGCGCCTTAGTATGCAAAGATAGAATCAGTTTCCACCTTTGTTGATCAGTTCTACAATGAAGCCCATCTACAGTTACTTGCAAAAAATGTTACCTATTAAAGATCTTATTTCTATTTTTGTGTCTGGAATAATTTCCCAAACTACTTTAGCAATACATCCTGTTTCAGTAAAACGCTACTCCAGAGTGTGATTATATTGTGGAAGCTCAGCTAGAGGTTACAGATTTCCATAAACCTGAGATTACTCCAGGAATTGTGTTGAGACCTAAAGTCTTAACCATTTAGGCTCTCCCAAACAAAGCTTGGTTAAGTGTTTTCACAATAACTCTCATGGCTCCTCCTGTTCCTGTCCCCATCTCAGAGCCTACTTCCTGGTTCAACTCAAAATTAACATTAACCCACTATGTGAAGTTGTTAAGAATGCACCCTCAATAACCGGGCAGCACTATATCTCATCATCTACACCCAGAGTGCATCCTGTGCATTCAGCTAAGCCTTGGCTTGTGCCACGGTCTCCTTCAAGGGGTTTACACTGCAGATCAAATGTCACGTCCCTCCAAGACACTGTCCATAACGTCCTCAGCTTCTACTCTGGCCACTTGCCTCTCTTCACCACCCAAGTCTAAGATCTCCAATCAAGTTGATCATAGTGCCCTACATAGACTAGGCCACGCCTCCTCTCATCTTATGCACCCAGAGTTCGGCTTGTACAGTTAGTAAGTCTTTTCCTCGCTCAAAACCCTCCAATGAGAGGCCTCCTAAAATGGCTCAACTGGCACATCCTCCTGTGAAACAATCCCTACCTTTACTGGCACCTTCTTATCCTGTTCATCCTTTGACATCTGCCACCTGGCGCAGCTAAAACTAGGCATCTCTCCCCGGTGGTAAGCTAAGTATGAGATCTCAAATATGGCGAAAAAGGAGCTCAAGATAAATGCCATTAAAGCTAAAAAATCTTCATCTACAAAAACAAATGGTAGCTGAGCGTCTTAAGGGCATTACCTGTAACATGTAGAGGCATGCTAACAATGAGGTTACAATAAAACAGCTAGAAAAGCTGACGTGCTTTACTCTGTCATTGCTCCCCATCCCTCATATGATTTGTATAGAAAAAACCTCTAATAGCGAGTTTGAAGGGTTTATGAAGATGGTGAATATTATGTCCTAGGATCCTCAGGTTAAGTAGAGATACCTGATCGGCTGAAAATGAAAGGGTTAACCAGTTTCAATAACTGAAGATACTTATCTTAGCCAAGTTCTGGGGTGTACTGAGTTTGGTGATACTGCCAGTGAAAGTGACCGGTTCATTGCCACGTTGATATAACCCATACAGCTTGGTCATACTTTGCAATCCAATTTAGAGAGATATTCTGAGACCTCCTAAAAGCTTTTCTCTACTTTATGTTTCAATAAGATTCAGCTCTCACTAACTTTGATGGCTTTATTAATAATGTAGAGGTTGTCATTTACAAGGTCTAGATTATGGCCATCATTGCACTTGTTACTCAATCAATATGAACTCATCAAAACTTATCAAAAAGATCAAGTTATCTCATGACCTGGAATACTCTCTAGAGTATGGAGCTGTGGGTCCTAAAAATACTTGGGATATTGGAGAAAAATCTTTTATACCTCTCAGATATTAGTAGCTTATCTTGTCAGCACCAGCTTCTGCCTTGGATACCAATATCCATGATAGGCTCTTTGCACCCAGTTTTGCTTGAGTACGACTATATCATTAACAATAAACAGTGTTATCTCCCCTTGCTCAACTATGAATTTCCTCCGGTATTACCAGGAAAGATCTCATCAAAAAGAATAACTTCAATTTTCTGAGTACCCATCTTCTGCCTTATCTCTACTTTACACAACGTCCAAGCTGAACAATAAGAAGTTACATGTAACAGTGGACTCTCTAGAAGCCATTCCGTTTTATGCTTCAAAGGAGATACTAATTGAGTATGGTGAACATTAAGTGATTGACACCAAGATTATCTTACAAAACCGCCAATCTTTCTATTACATTTAACAAGCATTAATAGAGTAAGTCTCTGGATCCCCTAGTAGTGCCAGGAATACTAGATCTTGCTTACCAGAGATTTATTATAATCCATTTAGTAATCTTACTAATAACGACGTCCTTGTAGCAAAATATTTTTAAAATAAGAAAAAAGTCTGTTGAACCAATTAAGGATATATTAAAAGTTCACTGTACTATGTCTATGTTAGAAATGAGCTGACCTACAGACAAATCAGTGTGTACTCAGCCCAGCGTTCATATCTCAAATGAACAGACATTAATAAGCTTGAAATGCTAGCTTTTCGTTAGATGCTTATAGTAATAGTTTTTAAATCAGATACTGATTTTGGGCACATGAAGGATTAAAGCCTTTTAGGATATTATGTTTCGTTTGGCTTGTAGGTGCAATTTCACTTAAGTCCAACAATTATTAGCAGGAGAAGTTAGTTCTCAACAGCTGGATAAAATTTAGGGGAGATTGACCACTTATCTATAAGAGATATAAAAACCTCAACTAAGATAAAAGATTTATTTTCTAGGTTTTTATTAGTTACAATCAGAGGGTTTAAAAGCGAACTCTTTTAATAAGTCAATGCTAAAATTTTAAAGTTAAGGCTCAAAGTTCAAAAGTTCTTAGTAATCTCCAAATTTGGGAATATTGGGATTTGATTAATCAGATCAGTCAAGACTCGCCTCAGTTCACTGTGAGAAAGATGGGGAAGAAAACTGGAATAATATATATGTGAGGAAGGGATTTTTTTAGTCCAATCAGAAAATGAGAAAATAATTTTAACTGTTGGACCCCCTCTGACCCTATAAAAGGGCCAGTATTCATGGTGTAGTTTGATTAAGAGTAGTTATATGAAAAGGAGGGACCTCCAATTGGCTCCCTTGGTTTCGCTGATAATTCAGAATATCCCTGCTGCCCAAAATTGAGCTTTTTGCCAAGTTTTATAATTATCAAAATTATTGCCCCAATTCAGAGGGTTCCACTGAGAATTGTCCAGGGTCTTTTGGCCAATTTCATTTAAATTAAAACCCAAATCACTATTAAGACAATATTGGACTTGTAATTATCTGACAAAGCCAAATTTTTGCTGTTGGTGATGCCATTCCTATATGATCTAAACCCTACCATAAGAAAAAGGTTGAAACGCAACAGATGAGGACACAGATCAAGCAGCTACTAGATTCTGGGGTACTATTACCTTACCAAAGCCCTTGGGCGTCCCCTTTTTAGCTTATTAAAAAGAAAAATGGAGATCACCAGGTAGGTATGGACTACAAAAATTAAATAAACTCAACAAGAAAAATAATGATACTATACCGGTCATTAATAATGCTATTGTTCAATTCTCTGACTACGACTATTTCTCCCTTTTGGATTACACCAGCAGATACTGGCAAATGGACCAGGATTTGAAAAGAAGAGGAGAAATAAGCTCTCATGAGAAGTGAAGTGTTGTTTCAGTCTACTCAATTACTTTCTGGGATTTGTAATGCTATTCATAATTCTAACGTGCAATGGATCATATCTTACAATAAAACAAGATAAGTTTTGTCCTAGTCTATTTTATAGACATCACGTTTTTAAACTTCCCATGAGCATATCGCCAATCTAAAGGAAGTTTTTTAATGCTTTCATAAATCCAACATCAAATTGAAGCCATCAGACCGTACCTTTTTCCAAAAAAGCTAGCTTCCCTCAGACATGCCATCCCCCAAGAAGATATCTCGCCCTTAAAAGCTAGAAACGAAGAGTTTTTGTAAAAGGCCTGTGTAAAAAGACCCTCTATGAAATTCAAGTGTTTTTGTGCAGGATAGGGTACTATCATAGATAATCTAAGCATACTCAGCTTAGTGAGCCTCTAAGCTGAATGTTGGATAAGGACACTCCTTTCTAATGAGTTGCTAAATAAAAGGCCGTGTTTATGATAAAGAAGTTGCTACAAAAGCGTCCTAGCCTACGTCACCCAGATTATGGTAAAACTTTCATATTGTTTATCAATGCCTTTGATTAACCAATGTGGCCATCCTGACTCAGTAGATGAGAAAGGTGTAGAGTATCCAATCTCCTATTTCAGCAAGATGTTTTCAAAATATGAGCGTAAAAACAGCGTCAACGCAAAGAAGTTCCTGGACGTTTACCTGCAGTAAAGACTCTTCATTATTTCTTTTATGAAACATCCTTCACCGTGGTTACTGACTAGCCCACATTGAAATGGTTATAAAATATGAAGGATCCTCTTAGAAGATAAGTCATTTAGGCTTTGGGCTCCACCCTAAGATATAGAGATTAAATACTGAGCTTGAACTCGCCATATGAATTTTGAGGGGTTGACTCAGTTATTTGTTCTTAAACTAGATAATAGTTAAGCTGAGAGAATGCAGACTTCCTAATAACTCCTGAAGTTTAGGATGATTAGGATAAAACCTGTCAAGAAGCTTATTATGTGACAATCTTACAATACAAAAGTTGAGAGCAAAAGTTAAACAAAAAGATAGGAGTAAAGTTGTTGCCCATTATGCGACCTTTGGAATGGGCGCCTATAATCATGGATGCCCACACTACCATTGGGAACGGCGGAGTGAGAAAAACTCATGAGAGGATTAAAGATTACTACTATGTGGAGGGAATTAAAAAACCATAATAAAGACCTGAATGCCTGCTTAGCCTGTAAAAGCATTCCAATCTTACAACTAAGCATCAATATCAGCTATAATTCCACAACAGCCATTCCACACTATAAGCTTAGATGTGACAGGTACTTTACCTCAGACTGCTAGTGGTAAATGATACATACTGTAGTGATTGATCACTTTACGACATGGATGAAGCTGTGGCTCTCCCAGCTCAAAATTCCAAAGCTACCGCACTTTCTCTATTAAGCATATCAACACTTGCCATAATTGCCCCAGGTTTACTCTATGACAATGGGAGAAAGTTTACCTCAAGAGTGGTTAGTATGCTGGCTATCTCTATTGGTGCGTAACAACTCTTTTCAGCTCCTATAACCCATCTACATGAGTATAACGTGGAAAGATCCATTAGAACCCTGGTATCCATATTAAGAAAAATGGCTACCTCAGACCCACTCCATTGGGATCAGCTAATCCTAGTGCCCTTATGGCATAATATATCAGCTTCTACCAAACCCTTAAAATGTTTCCTTTCTTCGTTTTTTATGTATGAAAACGTAGATAACTGCTCTCCTAGCCAGAGATGTATTCTCTGCTAACACTGATGATCCTGACAAAGCCATAAGGAAGCTAGTGCAAAATGTTATTAGTTACAATCTGAAGATATGTCTGATTTTATCAAAATTGTCATTAAGGAGGGTCAAGCAGAAAATGAGCTTTGACCTCCTCTATTTACCTTTCAAATATCTGACCTAGTTCTATAATTTTTATCGCTTTTACGCTTAGAAGCTGGAAACTTAGTTTTCTTTTGTAAGGATATTTTATGGTCACATAGAAAATGGATAACGTATATTCTATCAATTTAACTCTGTAGTCACTATAAACAGAGTGAATGGACGGTTTTTACGCCCTTATTTACCCCACCATTCTGAATGGTGTAATGTCAGACAATTGGATGTTCAAAATGTCAATAGAAAATGTACATAGTGAAAAATAGTTCCAATTTTAATTAAGATTTCCCTTGCCCAATATTTATGGGAATTTGTTAGCTAGGAGCTTAATATCACTCTCAACTCCCAGATAGATAACTCAAATTTAGTTGTTATCAATCTGGCAAACCCCCATCAGAATAGACATGAGTCTCTGAAGTTCAACCCCGCACTGCTTTAAATTTAGTGCAGCCACTTAAGGGAAAACCAGCACTTTTTATATAATTGAAGGGGGTCTAGGAGGTGTATTATTTTTCTTTCACCTAAAATGAGCCACTCACCATTTGACACTGAATTATCATGTATCTTCTTATTAGCCCTCTAGTAGTTTGAATGCAAGGAGGCGATATTTTAATATGGATCAATTTAAATCTCAAATGTGTATACTAATATTTTATAAAAAAGTTATATTTATGGTATATTTTTTCTTTTAAATCCTTAATTGCAGTAAAGAGTTTCAATACTCCAGCCCTGCCAAATTGTTAATATCATAGGTAAAAGCACTGGTAAGCATTAACTATACCAGAATTCAAACAGAGGGAGGGAAATCTGGCAAACTGGACAAAAAGTTGTGTTTCATCCAGCAAATGAGTTTAGTTGGAATGTGTATAAATTTATCTATTAGAAGCAGATGTGCTACTGCTATGACATGGGCTTCACAAGAGAAGCTGATGTGAAGTATCCCTTAAAATGCAGAAATTTATTAATATGAAACTTTCATAAAACTACCATGACTTTCTCAATGATGAACCCGCTTTTGTAGGGGAAGAGTTTTATACTTGACCCAAAGGCTGACATGTAGGTTATTCTGAAGGACCACCAGGGGGCTTCTGAGGACCGCCTAGGAGCGTGCAAGGTGTTGGGCTAGGTCCCAAGGTGCTGCATATTGATATGATTTGTTTTTGGGGCTAAATGGGACAATGAATCGCTTTTTAGCGGGGACTGATAAATACTTGAAGGGAGTACACATCTTTTCAACCCAGAGGCAGCATGCATCGATCTAGTTAAACTAGTCTTGGAGCAATGCAGGCCAAAAGACTGGTTGATCATAAAACTATTTTTGATATTTGACTTTTAAATAAGTGATCAAAGTGAAAGAAATGGTTATGAATACCTCTTTAATTATGAATTGAAAGCTATGTGAAATTTCAGATAAATCCAAAATTAAAGTATCAAAGCCATAAGCAAAACAAATGGTGGATCATGAAATGAATCTTTATAAAAAAGCTCTGGTGCCTTTCCTTCTTACAATGATGTACAAGTCTCAACTTACCTGCAAATATTGGTTGATACTCACTTGTAGTTTGCTTTTTTAATCCCACTTAAAATAAGGCAATTCTGACGCTATACACTTAATAATATGTTTAAACCATACTCCAAATGTACTTATGATTTTATTAGTAAGAATAAGGTCCAATTACAGGCTATTATTGATAGTGAGGCAACTATGAATAACATTTGCAAAAAGTTGGTAAAGAGGTTAGGGATAGCTTTAATGTTTCTCACGAACAAAATATGGTACAGTAGAGTTACATAATACAAAGCTCTTGAGGCATATAGTGCGTTGCCCTTATATATTGGTTCTTTAGTGACAAAAACGGTGGTTATAGATCATTCCAACCACTACTTTGATATCTTAATCACCACTACCTCATGAGAAGGTTTGGGTTAGTTGCAAGGCATAAGGATATACCCTAACCATTTTAATTAATACTACTCTAAATAATAAAAATGAAGTAGGAATTCTTAGTATGGAATGTCCTAGTCTTTTCATCAAATTATATAATATACAATTTTCCTGCAGTATATACAAGGTTCTAAAAACGAGTCAATATTTCTGCCCACTCAAATTAGTGATTACAAAGGTATACCACTATGAGCCAATCATGAGTTAAAATAAAATTGAGACTGCAGTTTATAATCTCTAGGTGAAAGTAAAAAATTTTGGCGTCTGTACAAAATAATATACCAGACCCAGTCCCAAAATAACTCAAATCTATCATTCAACCTGGATTAGCTATTTTATGGCATGAGTAAGATAACATTTTTTGTGAAAAATACATAATGTTTAGCAACTTTGTAAAAAGGCACCAGATTAGTTCGTTTCTTCTTCTTAACTATTTATAAAAATTATGTCAATTTAAGAGTTTAAGACCTTAGGATAGAAAAATTTAATGACAAAGTCAAAATATTTATAAAATTGTAACATTAGCAATTTGGAGTGTAAGATGATTAGGAAAGAATTGAGTCTAAAATTTTTTTACAACTCATATGATTTTTTTCAACTATGATTTTTAATTTTGGACTGTTCTAAGATATTAGTCCACACCATCTTTAATGGAATATGAAGTTCCATTTGACTATTCCCAATTAGGCACTAGAAAAAATTAAAGGGGGTTTTATTAAAAGAAAGAAGGAACTTCTCGATTAAATTATGCTGATACATAAAAAGACCATGGGCTGCGCTGATCCTATTAGGTAGGAAGAAGGATAAACGAAATATTTGTTATTACTACCATAAACTCAATATAATGTACAAAGGTGAACTTTTACCCTCTTCAACACATTGAAGGTTCATTAGACAGGCTTTTAGGAGATAAATAATTTTATGACTATTTATTAGTTGTTGCAAATCAGCAAGAAAAAAAATAAGATCACTAAAATTATACAAGCGTATCTGTTATAACCAATTTTAATGTTTTAAGGACCCTGCAATGCTCCAACACTTTCTAGATGGCCACAAATATGTTTCTAGTCTATATGTAGTTGCAGTGTGTAAAAGTATACCTGGATGATATCAACGTTTTCAGTAACCTTTTTGATGACCTCCTGGAATATTTAGATGAGGTTTTAAAAAGGCTTGAGAATGTGACTTTAAGGATCAAACCCAAGAAGTTTCAGTCTTTGTATCACTTGATATACATCGGTTTTGTTATTAGTATGGATGGTCTTTAGCTAAAATTAACTCAAGCTAATGCTATTCTAAAAATGAAACAGCGCAAATCCAAGTTAAACATCATCTTTTTCTGGGCATTATAGATTCTATAGATATCTCATTTCAAGTTTTGCACTTCTCTAAAATGACCATATACCTTATCAAGCATAAGATATAATTTAATTAATCTTTGACATGTCAGATTCTTATAATAAAATTTCTTTTGTTCTCTTTTGTAGATTTGGTTCTATAGAACCCAAAATTTGACTGAGAGTTCATCTTTCACACCAATAGATCATTTATGATAATAGAAGCAAGTTGTCCCATGTTGGTAAAGATGTTGAAGTACACTTGTCAATCGTGCTATTTAGACCCTAAGCATACATGAGAGTAACTATACTGTGACAAACAGAGAGTTATTGATGGTTATCAAAACCTATAAGCAGATTTGAGTCTACCAACTTGAGACCTATTTCGCCTTGATTATGGACCATGCGTCCTAAGCCAAACAGATTATTAATAATAGCCAGAAGGATGTTTGTTCCAATGGAATTTAAAGCTTCATTTATATGGTTATTAAAGTAAGATCAGACAGGTTCTAAACACATAAATAGTGATTGTGTAGACTTTTTTATATTTTATGCTTAGGTTGAGGTGTGCAATAAAAACTTTATGATATTAAAGACTAAGTTATGTGAGTGATATTAAAAATAAAGACTAGTATCCACCTGAGTTTTTCACAACTAAATATATCTACTCTGGTTTCTCCTATGGACATGTACTGGAACCATTCCTTAAACCCACGTGGAGAATTTTGATAATGATACAGAGAATAAGTGAAACTATCCATGAAACTCTAATTTTAAGAGTAGGCAAATTTCTGGAAACATGGTAACTTCTCCATTCATCTCTTGATGCAAGAGACCTAGTAAAGCCAAACATTTAGATAAGAGAACTATCTCTCAAACCATTTCTCTGTGAAAAGTTAGATATTGGATTACAATCTAAAGTGAATTTCTTTTGAAAACGTCTGTTTTAAGTTAGTAATCTTGGAGATAATATAGGGGAATTTGGCGCCCAACTATTAGTTAGCGCCCCAATGGGAATGGCATCCATCACCAATGATTTTAACCGTCCACAAATTTCACCATATATTAATGATCTATCTGCTCATCCATACACCTAGTTTAATCCACTGCCAACTAGATTACAAACCACATAGGGAGGACTTAAATATAGTGTGTCCTACTGCCCTCATCCAAGCCCAGCGGATAACCCCATAAAGCTAGCAACCTGCTTAGGTAAGGGACCTTACTCATTGATAGCAGGTCGCGTTTCCTTTTTTGCTAACCTGCTTATTGCTGCCAAAAAAGCGCTGTCAACGGCCAGCATATATAGTAGACCCTTAATCAATATGGAACAAATTTAATTGATTCATGTAATATATTTAATCTTTAATTGTTAAATCAATATGTAAACAAATTGTATATTTTGTTGGTGATCTTCCTTAATGAAAAATCAGCAATTAGATGGAATCAAATTTTAGTGAGTTATTTAACAACCTTAGTGACTAAAAACAAAAGTTATCATTAAAAAATAACTACCACATTACTAAAGGTTTTCATATTATAATCTAAACACTCAGAGATAAAACAGATATTATATTCTAATCCAATAAAGCTTGATGATGAGGGCAATCTGAAAATCCCAACACATCCTTTGCTTGACCAAATTATCCAGCAAAAATAGAAATTTGGGAGTGGATGCCGCTCTGGGCTACGGCCATAATTTAGCCAACAAAGTAAATTTGATTTTAGTAGAACAAGATTTACTTGTCCTTGCTTGACGCATCCTCTTAAGCCCATTCTTAACAGCGTGGTTCCTCTTCTCATTTTTCTACTCACTTCCTCTTCACTAAAGTGCATTTTCTTCTGGGTCACACAGTTGATCTTGCTGATGATGTACTGCTGAATGCTATGCTCCCCAGATGAGGCTTAAATGAGGATGAATCTCACGGACACTTGCCAAACCAGAACTACAGTCCATCTTGCAAATAATTTGTTCCTGATACCTGTTTTCCCCAGTCAGGCTTTTATGACTCTACGTCATCCAGGGATCTTCTTTGCCAGTATCACCTATGAATAATTTAGTTCCTATAATCCCTTTAGCTGGGCTCTAAAACTTTGCATCATAGTGGATCATGTCACATTCTCTTTCTCCTTGTGCCTCTTTGCAGTGGACCCAGCTTCAACACAAGCTATTCCTACAAAGAATTCTCTCTTTTTATTCACTACAATCATTAAAGCTCATCTCTATTATACTTGCAAGACCATGGAAATTGGGACCACAACCTGATACTCTTGATTGAGGCAATAAAAACTGATATTATTTTAAAAGAATTGTTTTTACTATTTTTACAAGGACTTCTTCTTAATAAATATACATATTTCAAAATAATATCTTATGATAATTTTTAAAAAAATTTCTTTTCTCCTAAATCTAATACTTGAAGTATTTGCCATGGACCTGTTATACTATGCAACCATCAGAGTTGTTTCTTAGCATATAGGCATATGTTGCAAACTTTGGTGATAATATTAAATGGTTTCATCCATTGAACATTTTTTAACTTGCCATTATTTTTTACAGGTTCTATTAATTCATCTTTGAAAAGTGAAACTTGACTAATCTAGTATCACAATAAGCTATAATACTATCATACACCAATTTAATTTAAGATGAATATAAATTTTCAACATAAAATTGCTTCTTGACCTAATTTGTCTTTTATTTGAGTGTATTACTTTCATCCATGCGTTTCATGCTATTTCTAGTTCTTATGTATTAGTCATCGTCAAATTGATTTCATGACATTATTTGCATGTATCATTAAGACTTGATACAATGGTTCCTCACCTAGATCCTCTAAAAACAAATCTGAAGCATATACTCTATTTGGGAAAATATATGGTGTAATAGGGTTTAATGCAGCGCTATATTGTTCTGAATCTATTTGGCTAAGCCTTTTTTTTACAGTTTTCTCTTTCTATGCAAAACAAGATTCATTTTTCCATTTTGCGTCTTTCCTCAACATAAGATGTCAAAATTTCCAGTTTCACCACATTTTTGAAAATCTTTTTTGATTTCTCTGTCCATCTTGATACATTGGTTTTTTAATTTAAAACTTGATTCTGCTGATTGTTTAATTTTTACATATTCTGCTCTTCAATTTCTACTATAATCTCAGCCACATCAAACATATTTTCTTTATAAAATTATTAAGGCGCATTTAACAATAAGCCTAACATTCTCATAAATTTTCCACAATATGAAGAGACACTCTTGTTTGCCAGCACTGAAACCATGGCCCAGTGCAGATTTTTTATATTCTGAAATGCTGTCTGCATTACAATATGTGAAGTATAATCTGAAAATAATTTTACTCATGCCACGATTTATGTTTCTTGGTAAATTTATTGCCAAACTGTGGCTAAGGTTTCATCCTTCTTAAATTTAATTCCAATAAAAACTTTTCTTTCTCGTTGCAAACACTTTTGCAACCTATTCAATTCAAGACTAAATCTAGTTTGATAATCTCACAGAGGAGATTAGTCTGCGCCCATGTCAGGGAGCAGTTGGGCAGGCAAGGTAAGAGGAGCAGGCGGAAGGCCCGCGGCCTCCAATGTTTGAAAACACCCCGGAGAATCCAGCAGAATAGACAAAAATCAAAAAAAACTGGCGGTCACAATTTCTCCAGAGATACTTGCATGACAAGCATGATGCAACCAGTACATCAACATGCCACACTCCCAGCCACCTATATCGGTGGAATTCAGAGTCCATGTGTATCTGGACATCCAAAAAACAGCCTTATGGGAAAAATTTTGTGAAGATGTACACAAAATTTTCCTGACCGTGGTGTATGTTGCACCTCACTCCATGTTGCGAGGTTGGCTGGACCTAGGTTTTAAAAGCAAAATAGCAGCAGAAGAGGCTGCAGTGGTGCGCATAGTGGTTGACCTCCCCAAAGGGCAACAGGTTGTTGAAACCAAATGCACCAGATGGACAAAATCAAACCAAATTTTCCTCACATTTGATTTTTTGCCTACTATGGTAAAACGTGACATTTTGGAGCAACACCTGAAATATGGTCTCGCTATATACAGCAAAATAAAATCTTTTGAAATGCAATGATTCACGCTGATGCCACACCTGTGCACCGGCAAAGCCATTGCAGTTCTGACCCCAACTGAGGAGATCGCGAAGGACCTAACCCAGATCCCATACTCCACTTTTATTGATATTGCAGGGCATACCACCCACCCATTCTGGGTAACCGTGGGCAGCGCGCCCCCCATTTGCACCCATTGTGATGCGTTTGGCCATAAGGCACACGCATGCCCCATCAAGGAGGGCGTCACATTCCAAGAGCACCCCTCAGTGGCCATGGCCAGCAGAGAGGCGCACTATGAGCCAACCGTAAGCACCAAGGAGGCTTTCCCGTGGGGAGCACAAGGCTGCTACCTATTGGTAAAGCCCATCTCCCCGCAGGAGCAAAAGAAGGCCAAGCAGGCCCATAGGGCCGCGGCCAAGGAAGCGGCCAAGGCCACCACCACCATCCCATACTCACAATGCCAGGAGGACATGGAGACCTTCATGGCAGAAGCAACTCGGGAATCCATCATCCAATCAGATTAGGAAGCCCATGCCAAGTGGGCCACTCAATCTGAGGATCCGATGGGAGATTTGATCTCACCCAATCGCTGCACCCAAGCTCCAGTTGAAACTGACTTGGGACCTATCCCAACTAAAAAAATTTTTTTGACCTGCTTGACGGTGCACCAAACTCATCCGCACCACAAAAAATTCGTCCGGCGTAGGGAAAACAAAAAGTGAAGGCCAAAGCCAACGTGACTCTTTCTGAAAAAATTAACAAAAACCCTGATAGCGTTGCTGCTAATACCTGCGCTGCTGTGAAAGCCCGTGGGACCTTGAAGAAACTGGTGGGCCCAGGGGCCCACCCCCTCGCACCTAAGGTGCAATGGGGGAAACCTTCACTCTAGGGATGTTGAATATCGCTGGACTCAAGGCCTCCCCATCCTGGGCTAGGAAAATGAGTTTTATACAACACAATTTACCTGTGGATATCCTGGCCATCCAGGAGTCCCACTGTCCATGAGGTTCCGAGGAAGCTTGGAAAACAATGCTCCTCCCATCCCTATCCTTTTGGTCAAAGCACTGTGGGGTGCTAATTTGGAAAAATAATTTTTTTCAAATCTATATCCTCAGAAACATTCCTAAATGGCCGAGTGCTTGTCATCACCTTCTCATGGGCTGATGTTGTGCACGCAATTGTCAACATCTATGCCCCAAACGGTGCACATGAGCATTGGGAATTTTTCTCGTCAGTCAAATCCCTCCCACTACCCCCTGATTCTTTCCTAGTTGGTGACATGAACTGTTGGCTAACCTCACCAATGGGCCAGTGGCCTCCCTCACCCCACGCCCCACAGGGTCACGTAGAACTACGCATTCTAAAAGCCACCCTTGGGCTAATGGACGCACTGCCGCAACATGCCCCACTGCTCAAAAACATGATGCATCCCCACGTCCACAATGGCCAATTAAGGTCCATGACCCGCATCGACCTTATTCTAACGCTGGCGAAATTCCAACCCCACATCTCCCACTTCAGAACAACGAAAATGGAATTCTCCGACCGCTGACTGGTCTCAATAACCTACCACTTACCTGTCACAGTTGCAAAGGCCCCACATTGGTACAAAATCCGCCCCACTGAGCTCGCATCTCCAGGATTTTCCATGTGGGTGGAAGAGGCAACTTTGGCAAAATCGTTTGTTGCACAGTTTTGCGCGGACCCCATTTCCACATGGGCAACTTTCAAAGAGGACACCACCCGCCACTATCGCCATCTCTCTTCCAGATGCTCACGAGCCACATCAGCAGTTATCTCGCGCGCTCTAGCAGAATTGGCACACTTGGAGTCCAACATTTCAGCCACAGGATACAGCCCTCCATGGGGCTGGAAGTGGGCGGAGGCAACCGCCCACCTCAACGCACTCCAAAGGCAATACAAACATTGGGTTTGTGTCAAATACAGGGCCACATGCATCACTAAAGGTGAGAAGTGCACTGCATACTTCTTTAAAAAAAATTTGCACCACGCCAGAGTGTGGCCTGCACACAGGTGTGAAGATTGGATAATTCCATTGCGGACACACCAGCCAAAGTGGCAATTGAAATGCAAAAATATTACTCTGAGTTATACCAAGCCAAACCAATTCAGCCAGCTGAAATGGTGGAATTTCTTGACTGAGCTCATATCTGCACCATTTTCTGATACCCAGAAATAATGAATTTAATTACTCCAAACGAATTATGGACAGCCATTCGCAGTGCACCAAACCAAAAATACCCAGGCCCTAATGGCATTCCATATGAGTTCTACAAAAAATATTTCAAATATATATCCCCATTGCTGCTAGCCTCACTTAACCAAAGCCTGTTGGAAACGCGCCTCCTACCAGGAGGACATGAGGCCTTTACTGTCACACTCTTCAAGAAAGGGGATAAGCTTGACTTAGCCAACTGGCGCCCCATTTCTCTAACAAACACAGACACCAAAATTCGAACAAAAACATGGCATTCCATTTAGGGACTATAGCATCTGCCACCATCTCCCCAGAACAATTCAGTTTCATCCCCAGAAGGTCGATTTGGGATAACGTGCACTCCATGGCTAATGCATGTCAGTCCACAGCCTCTGGGGCACTGGTATTCTTGGACCAACAAAAGGCCTATGATAGAGTAAACTGGGAATACCTAAGGGCCTGCCTCCATCAATTCCGCCTACCCCCCCGCTTCATAAACAGGGTAATGCTGCTCACAGAATCTGCGACAATGGCAGTGCGTGGCTCAGGCTTCCTAACGGAAGTAGTCCGCCCTCAAAGGGGCTTGTGACAAGGGGACCCCCTCAGCCCACTCTTATACAACTTCAGCCTTGACCCACTACTGCGAAATGTGAATGCCCAACTCACTGGGGTCCATGTGCCAGGCCAAACCCCAGTTAAGATGATGGCATTTGCAGATGATTGCGTGGTGGGGGTGTCTAATAATAAAGATGCACGCGCGCTTGAAGCCCTAATCCAGGAATATTCCCAGGTAAGCAACGCGGCACTGAACGCCTCCAAAACCGAAATCATCCTCCTTGGTCAGTTTCAGAACTGCTGGGCCCCAGCAATTAGTTCCCAACCCGGCCCATCTGCTCGCCCACATCCACGCCTTACTAACTCAACAAACACCGCTCCACTGGTGCTCCCCTTCGTGCCACGTCCTACCATAGGACCGGTGCGCCATCTGGGCGTGTGGATAGAGGCAGGCGGATATGCATCAGCAGTAATGGAGTGCCGTATACTGGACAATGTGACGAAGCGAATCGCCTCTCTCAGAGCCCACCCTAGTACCCTCACTGGCAGGGTTGTTCTTGCCAACTCTATGCTCCTATCCAAAGTCTGGTTCGGAGCCCATGTCATCCCCTTCTCCCCAAGCTTCTTCAAATCCCTGTATGCTTTGCTGCAAGGATGGCTTTGGTCAGGCCGCCCTCCACAAGTATGGCTAGAGGTCATGTTTGGCCCTCATCATCAAGGAGGCATGGGCCTGCTTGACTTCAAAGCCCATGCTGCCAAGATCCTGGGCACCTGGATCGCGGCCGTCACCGCTCCTACACTCCCATCCCAACACTGGTCCCACGCGGCCCGCTCCAACTTCTCCTGAGCCTTGGGCCTCAACAATCCATCAAACCCCTACTCCCTGATGAAATACCTCGCATCACACACATCAGCCACAGGTCCTCACGGGACCAAAACCCACTACAAACGAATCCTACTCTCCATGCGAAGTGCAGAGTAAAGAATTCATATTAATGGACATACAACCCAAAGAGGCCGCCCCTCTCCTCAGTTCACACAAGAGGTACAGGGGCTACCCATCCATGATGGCGTGATCCCCATTCGACCCCATGTCCTATCCAGGGTGGACTACCTGGACATGATGGACATCCCTTATTCCACTGAGACCCAAAAGACTATCTGGAAATATGCACACCATCCTCTGTTGCAGCCTCAAGTCCGCTCCCATGTGTTGGCGCTGCCTGAGGCGGGTGTATCATACAGCTGAGCGCTCTAACGCTTTACACTCATCCTGTGTCGTGTGTGGCCAGTATGGAACGCTGTTCCACCGCCTGGAGAAGTGCCCAACCTCTAAAGTGATATGGCGCGAAGTTTAACGTCTGCTGGGCCAGGATTAAACGCATCCCTTCAGTCTGTCAAGAGATATGTTTGCTTCATCAATGGCCTCCCCCTTCCACCCTCCCTCCGTGCTCTGGTGGTTGCAATCGCCATGTGGACTATCCACACGATTGTCTTGGATGCCATCGCTGGCTCCGTCCCCACCCTCCCAGAAGCTGTCCACAGATTCCGGTCTCATTTGGTGGACCACTTTCAAGTGTGGATGTTTGGATACCTCCCACCGCGTTGCCGACCGCTGGTCTCCTCCTTGTTCCCAGTCTGGTTCATCAAATCAGACCCCTTCCTCCACACGTGCTCAATAGTGGCTACGGCTCCTTCACACGTTCCCTCCACCTCCCCATAAGTGGCGTTCCCACTGGCAACAAGCTAGCATCGCTTCTCTGGGGTGCCTCCCCTGGTACTAAGTTTGTCTTTCCTGATTCATATTCGGAAGTGTCTGTCCCATGGTCAGCCTTCCCCGCAATAAATTTAAATTTGAAATTAATTACAATAATTACCTATTTAAGGCTAGCCATCTGCGCAAGAATATTAAACTCTTTCATATGCTTCTTTGGCATCGTTGTATGTCAATTGTTCCTGGTGAGATGGGGCAACACCTGATTTTAACATTTAATGTCTGGACAGTTATCATAAATATTCATATGTAGGTTGCCATATCTAAACATTGACATTTAAAACAAGCAAAAAAGACGGTGCGTTATCCTGGTGAAACATAGTTAGTATCAGTATTGAAATCTTCTGTCACTATTTTGGCAAAGGATTGCTGGTAGAAATTCAACTAACAATGGGGGTATTATTAGGATTCATCTCCAAAATTGCAGCAAAAGCTCCAGGCATAATTTCTTTTTAATTATAATTTTTACTAAGCTTCCTTAAATCCTGTTGTCAGCTTCATTTTCCTCCATCTGGGCGCAATCACATTTGTGATTTTAAATCTTTTTAAGTGCTTTAGGATCTGAGCTACATCTTGCTTAATTTAAAGAAAGTGTCCTCTATCTGATTCCCTCTCAATTTTCAGAAATAGTACCTCTTTGATTACTTCTGTTTCATTCTTTTCAAGGAGGTAACTCTTTCATATAGTTTTTGTTGGCCTTTTTAATTTTCCTATTCCTCATCAGCTTTCATCACTTTCTCATCCAAATTAGTTAAATCCGCCTATGACACCAATTTCAGTGTATTCTTATTCATGGTTTACAATTCCGTCCAAATTTTCTAAAATACGTTATTATAACACTGTAGATAATTTCTTTTAATTTTTGGTCTGAAAACTCAACTACCCCTTTAGTGATAACCAGATGTAAACCTTTTGTGTTTACTAGTAGGTTCAAGGTGCGCGGTGAATAACTAGTTGATATGATAGATAATAAGATGTGTGAGTGTTACTAGTTGAAGACTAGTTTCCAGATGAGCTTTCCACAACTAAATATAATTTCTCAGGTTTCTTTTAAAGACATTTACTAAAACATTCCTTCAACCCATGTGAAGTATTTTTAAAAAAATACAGACAATAAGGGAAAATCTACTTAATAATAATTTTAAGCTTTGGAAAACTTCTGGAACATGTTAAATTCTCCATTTCTCTCTTGACGCAAGAGACCTCTAGAACGCCAAACAATCAGATAAGGAAAACTATCTATCAAATCCTCTTAGAACAATTAATAGTTATATTACTATCTAAATTAAATATCTTCTTAAAGAGTCTGTTTATATAATAATGCAGGGAAATAAAGGGTAATTTAGCCACTAACTTTCCTTTGCTGCCCCAATGGGTAAAGCATCCATCACCTATGATTTCAACACTCCACGAATTTCAATAACTATTAATGATGCATTGTATCATACATCCACCTAATAGGTTTGTACTGCTGACTAAATAATAAATTTCATGGGTTGGATTCATAGATAATATGTCCCAAAGACCTCATCCATCACCAGCGGATTAACCTCATAAAGCTACCAACATGATTAAGTAATGACCTTAACCCATTAATAGCAGGTCACGTTGCCTTTTAGGCAACCTGCAAACTGCTGCCAACAAAAGCATTGTCAACACCCAGCAACTAAAAAAACCCTTTAATCAATCATGACAAACTCCAATTGATTCAATAAAGATAACTAATTCATAATTGCTAAATTGATAATCATAACCTTATAAAAAGTTTCAAGGAGCAACATGACAGAACATTATTAAACAGACGGAATCAAATCCTGGAGAATTAATTGACATTCTATTGAGATTTACACCAACAATAGTTTTATTAAATAATAACTCCCACATACACTTATATTTTCATTTTATAGATAGAATCAAATAGATAAAACAGCTGTTTTATTTTAATCCAATGAAGCTGAATGCTGTGGGCAATAAATGATCCAACAGATTAGATATCTCACATTCTAATTATAATAATCTTTACTGACCTGTAGAAGCCTAATATTAGAAAATTGTCCGTAAAAAGTTTAGTGTATGAGACCATACCTATATAGTAAATTCTCTCAGATCTAAATCAGTAAGCCAGGGAGGATACCCTAGTGGTAGAGTACGGACTCAATGACCACTTCCTCCTTAGTTTTATCCTGGTAGACGAACTTTAGGTATAAGACGATTATGTTATGTTGGCATTGTGAAACCAAGATCAAGCCGAGATAGTGAATAGCAAGGCGGTCCATGGTGTTCCTAGCCTACCATGCACCATGCCTGGAGGGTTTCTGGGTTTTATCCTTTATTCTATTGAATCAATTTCCCTTTTTCTATATAGTATTGTCCTCAGGTCAACCCACCTCAAATAAATTTGAAATAATTTAAAAACTTATGCTAGGAAACCCTGAAGAGAATTAGGTTGCATATGAGATCATTGCTAAAAAGGAAGTTATTTTACCTTAAATCAAGCTAGAAAGATTATTTCATGGCTGCCCATAAGTCCACTGGACATGGTAGACATAACTAGACAAAGGAACAGGTTGGCGAAATTACTTCATTGAGTTGATACATTTCAGCATCTATGAGACCCTGATTCTAAAGCATAATTTTGAGATAGGCCCTTATGGAAAGAGCACCTCATATTAGATGTTTTGGACCAAATTTCTAAAATACTGTGTCAATAGACAATGGTTTGACCTTAAAAGTAACAGTTTGATAGCAAAGTACATTACTATATTAATTAACCACCTAAATGAATGGGCTAAAGCCAAAGTTGTTTTATGAAGTTGGAGCATCAACCACTGCCACTTTCATTTTGTAGAAAATTATCCATCATTGCTTACCCCGCTTATCTTGATAAATAATGGCAGAAATTTCTTGGCCAATGTTCTTCAGAAGCTTAAAAGCTAATGGAAGTGCAAGGTGACACTCCCTATAATCTTGAAATTAATGGGCAGTTAATTGAGTGAAGGGAACATTGGTTGTATCCTTAAGAGGTTGACGTCCCATAACCTTATGAATTAAATAAGTTACCTAGTTTGCCGCATTTGCATGCAATATTTCTTACCATTCATATAGAAAGATTTTTCCAATTTCGTTGCTTTATGGAAAGCAATCAGCCTAACTGCTGTTAATATGAACCATTTTTCAAGACTTAAACAATATGACATAATCAGTATATTAATTAGATTGAAACTTTTCTAATTAAAATTCAAGTCCATTCCTTTATATTATAATAATAAAAGATTCCAACATTAGAAAAATCTCAAAAATTGCGATTATCATCCCAAATTTGAAATATGTGCTAAATTAATATTATTGATACATATGGATTGATCATAAATCTAGAAGTTAAATTTACTTAAGAAGGTCCATTTAGCTAAGCAAAAAACTTCAAATTTCACATAAACAAAGGAGAAGGATCCTAACCCTACCCCCACCATGGCATTTCTGGCGTCGCTCCAAGGTGGCAGCTAATAAAAATTTAAATTTTAAAAAATTGGATCAAAATTAAACTAGACTATATAATCCTGGGTCGATGGCTGAACCAGTTTCAGCTGAGATGCCATGGTTGACAGCATGTGGCCAATCAGCTCCTGTCACTACCCCAATTCTTTTGGCTAGTACAGTGCTGGCTGAATCCAACTCATTCGAGGCTCTCAAATAGATTGATATGGATGAACAGCTATACTATATAAAACTAGAATTTGCTATAGAGGAGTTCTTTGTTAACCCTCCCAATTTGCATCCCTACAAATTTCGCCCAAACTACAGTTTTCTAATTTATAACAATATCAATAAAAGGGTAGTTAATGTTGCAGCTGCCCCTGCCAACATCCTACTTTGCCATTAACCTATGGGGTGATGAAGCACCGTGTTAATGGTATTCCTATCCACAATTTTCCTCATGATTTTGAGGAAGATGTGAAGTATGAAATTGAGGAGCTTGCTTTTAGTACAAGCTGCACTTTCATTGATGCAGATAAACTTCTCCTTTTGACCCCAATTATCCAAAACCTGCTGGCACATCAATTCATTCACTTGTGTGCCTGCTCTCATCACTTTTGCAGAGTAACAACTTGCTCAAAACGTTGAGGCATGAACAATGCTGTCTCATAAACGAAGAAAACCCAAAATGATACCTCCTTATGCCTTATATCGCTGATGCTCCTAACTCTAATGTTGTCCGCCATAGTCTGCCAGTAAAGTGGTTGCCAGACAAAAGTTTCCACAAAGCTTCCCCACCTTCTGATTTGGCTTCCTAGGCTGTTAGCTGAGGTGCCATATTAGGAAGTTTTTTTATTTTTAACAAATTCCTTTGTTTGGCCCATTTTGCAAATAAAGATGCGTGGCAGCTCCCCCTTTTAAGTTGGGCACCACTAGTGCTAAAAAGGAGAAGGTTTTTAGTTATCTATATAAAAGAGTACATGCCATGCTCTTACATATATAATGAATTGACATTCTAGAGTAAAAATTTTAAAAAAACGAAAAATGCAAAAAAACAGGAAAGAACTAATAAAATAATTATAAATGATATAATATAAATGAATATAGTAGAATAAGTCACATAGTGAATACTAGATTGAAACCCAAAATTGATTTTTTGATTAATTGCTTTTTGCAAAAAGGGATGGTAATTACCTTTTATCTTGCTTCTCAGTTGTTCAAGCTGATTATGCCCACTAAAAGACTGAGAAGTTAAGAATTAGGATGTACTGACATACAGCCAACAGTGCTAATGCTAATGCCATTCTTTCTCCCAATTTAAGAGGGAGAAGGAAGGGGTAAACTGCATAATTTATTCCACTAGTCCAGATCTAGGCATAAAAAAGTCCAGGACATGAAAAACTAAGAGTTTTTCTATAATCACAGATACCAGGAAGTGATAAATGGACCCAATGAGTTTTTACCTAACTACCATTACAGGAGAGGTGTAATGTGAAAAGCCTCAAAAAAGCATCTTTTTGGGCGAAATAAGATAAAATTGTATACAACAGTCATCTTGTAAAAGTAACCGTTCAAATTCTCTTGTGTATTTCTTGATAGGCATTCTTGACTTCAGCTTAGAACAAAGCATTGTGACTATTGTATGCATTGACGTCCAAAGAGGTGCTATAATCAAACTGGTTTTCTAAGGCCAGCGCAGATTAGCAATGATTTTATTTGTGAAATATGTAGCATGCAGGAAATCTTAAACACGATGGAAGTATTTAACTTAGGTTTTAAATTGGACTAAAAAATGACTCTGTGACAGATTTTTGCCACGTTGGCCATGATGAAAGTAATCTGTAGATTGAAGAGTGGCATAATAAATTTAAAGTGTTGGAAAAGGCCTGATTATGGGCACAGACTCCACAAAAGCCGCCTTTTTATCCTGTTCCAACATCATAAACTCATTCATATCTGAAATGAAAGTATAACTAAATTGCTAAATTCCAGAAGCCAAAATAGTTACAAGAACAAAATTTGTGACAGTTGATTTTACTGAAATATCCCCAATTGCAAGAAGCTCCTCCTTAGCATGGTATCTGGCTGAGTAGATGTAACATTAGTCATCAGAAGATCCAATTACTGATCTCTGTTTATTGCATCAGGCTCCGCACAATTTTCAGCCTCTTTGAACAAGGCAATTATAAAGATTGATGTTGCTCTTTAGGATAAGAATCCTCACATAGTTCCAATAAGCTGTTGATGTGCTTAAATAGACATTGTTGAACCAATTGAGAATCTAGGGGCTATATTCTAGTCTCCTGGGGGTTATGTTAGATTCTAGTTATTAACTAGGTTAGTAAATCTTTTATGAACCCATCAAACACAATTAGATTACTCACTTGACTAAGTTTCTTTTATCCTTCTAATTTATCAGAATAATCAATCTTAAGTCACCTCAAAGCTGCTAATCATGCTCTATACTTGTCAAGGGAGAGCCTGTAACTCTATTTCACTGAGAAGTAGTGAGGAATGCATAGCCAACAACCTTAGATTAAACCTATGTAAACAAAGGAATTGGGCCTTGAGAAGGGTACCAGTATCCAGAGGACCCAAGGATAGTTTGTAAAAAATTGTATAAAAATTGCTATATTAAAAATATGAGGACTTATTAAGACTCCATGGAGGAGACCATGCCCAAGTGCAGAGAATAGTATAATTTTATGGTGCCTTGATCATAAGGGTCCAGCTCTCCCATGGAGGAAATAAAATCTAAAGATAATTTAAAAATTAAAGTGACTTATATTACTCAAAACCTCATCAAGTAGGTTAGCAAAAAAGTCTAATCAAGGTTCAACTGATAAAAAAACCGAACTTTACTAAAACAATTTGCTGAAAAAGAAGGTTGGTCTAAAACAAACTACAATAACGGAATTGGGGTTCATTTTTCATTGAGCTATGCACTTCACCAATACAGCCAATAATCATAACTTATAATCCATCATATTGCTATAGCTCATCTAGGATTGCACACAGGCAATTGACTGAAGCTACATTTGCTAATTTTGGCAATATTATAATTGAAGGACTCAAATCCTCATTATTGAAGCAAACATAACAACCTGTTATAATTAAGAATTAAGCTGGTGCATTTCAGAGCCTTTGAATGTAACGCTCATCCACCCATTACGCGCAGCCCCTAGAACTAACTTAGATATTTTTTTGTTTTACTCAGAGTTGGTCTAGGGTGTGCTTCAGTAAAGGAAAGTCCACCAACTTTGCACCTAATGCTTTACTCCGTTCAGCCTTATTGCCAAAATCAGTCCTGATAATAATGCCACCAACCAGAAATTTTTCTCTGGCTTTTGAGACGCCACACTTTCTTTCAGGGAGATCAGCCAGATAAAAGTTCTTGAGGATGGGAGCCAGCTTCATGGCGCAATGCCTGGTTTAGCCTTGGCCCTGCTGCCTCTAGGAAAGGCTTTTGAATAACAACAATGAGGTCTTATGCATAGATTCAATTGCATGTAGGAACCCAGAAAATCTTGGTGGCGTATAACCTTTCCACAACACCTGTACTAAAGAATTCTCCTACACTACAAGAGTCTACCACGTCCTCTACTTCCCAAACAGGTGTCACATACACAAGGTATGGCTCTTAGGGTCTCTGTAGGGGGACCCTCAAACAAAGTCAGTTTCCTTATATGAAACATGGCAAAAATCTAAAATGAAGGGGGCACAAGCTGGTAAGAGGCATGACCTACTTTTCTGAAAACGTGGTAAGGTCTTATTAATCTTCAGTCTTAATTTTTTTAATGGCTACTTGATTAGGATATGACTTACATCACGTATCATGAGATGTCCTTTCTTATATGCTGGTCCCACCCATATATTACTATTGGCGTTTTCCTTATAAATTTTATAGCAGCCTCAAAATGATGTTAACCGATTTATGTAATTTCTTTATGGACATAAAGAAGAACACCACTGCTTCCACTTTGCACCCACTGCTGGGTTTCATCTTAAAGAAGGGGTTACCCAACTTTGGTAAAGAACAGTGAGCACCTGTAATAGTCAAAAAAAATTTCTTAATTATTGCATTTTAACTCAGGTTTGGGTTTGTAAAATCCAAAAAAAATATTTATAAAGATTATGGACTTTGTTCGTTTTTGGGCGCTGGGTTGTGCCTCACCCAAGTTATCAATTAGTTTCAAATAAGCGAATCAATAGTTCAGGTGATGCCTGTTAGGATTCCCACATGAATCTGTGATTTGCATGTGTCAAATGATGGAAATCAGAACCAAACTGCTGAAATAGTCAAAACCATTATCAGGGATAATCTCTGAAAAATTCAAGGCCTTTTGATATTAGGGATATATCTGTCTTAGGCGATCAAATATTACTTTCTCAAACTTTAGCACCATGGGTTCAATCCTAATCTATGCGTCAATTAAATTCCATTTGAATATGTGAACAACATTCTTCAGAACCCCTATTGGTAACTGTGTATAAGTCTAGCTCATAATGCTTGTAAATTGACCGAGAAAAAATCCCTGATCTTCATTATAATCATATTCTATTTTTTAGCACTATAGGTGCCCAACCCAGAAGAGGGAGCCGCCATGCATCTTTATTTTGCAAATAGGCCAAACAAAGGGGTTATTTAGAAAAAACTCCTAATAAGGCACCTCAGATAACAGCCTAGGAAGCTGTATCAGAATGTGAGGAAGCTATGGGGAAGCTTTATCAGGCGCCCGCTTTAGCTGGTGGACCATGTCAGACAGCATCAGAGTGGGAGCACAAACGACATAAGGCAAAAGAGGTATAGTTGAGTGTTTTCTTCGTTTATGAGGCCAGCGGTATCCATCGCCTCAACATATTGAGCAAGTTGATGCTCAGCAAAAGTGATGAGAGCTGATACACAAGTGAAAGACTTGATGTACCAGCGGGTTTTAGATAATAAGGGGTCAAAAATGAGAAGATTTTGCCATGTTGATGCAAGTGTAGCTCACACCGAAAGTGAACTACTCATTTCATATTTTGCATCCTCCTTAAAATTATGGATGAAATTTGGGATAGGAATACCCTCAACAAGGGGCTCCATTGCCCCATAAAGTTGCTGGAGAAGTAGAGTGTTAACAGAGGCAGCTGCAGCCTCAACTGCTATTTTATTGATATTCTAATAAATTTAAAACTGTTTTTAAGGGCAAAAACGGTGGGGCCATGATTTGGGAAGATTCACAAAAAATTCCCCTCAAAGATAAATCTGGCTTGACGTGGTTATGGCCGTTTGTCCTCATCAATCCATATGAGAGCCTCAAGTGATGGATTCAGCCAGCACTGGGCCAGCGAACGTAATTGGAGCAGTGGAAGGAGCTGGGTGTCCACATGCTGTTGACCATGGCAGCTCAGTTGAAACTGGTTCAGCCATCAACTCAGAATTCCATAAACTAGTCAAATTTTGAGCAGAATTTTTAAGTTTAAATTTTGATTGGTTTCTTTGATGCAGCGCCAAATTGACCCGAGGTTGGGGCAGGAGATTGAGCCCATTTGAAAAATTGGGGTGAAACAAACATGGGACCAACGCCCAAGAATGAGTGGTTGAAGAAGCATAAGTGGAAACCAAAGAGCACTTGTGCTTTGAGTGGTCAAGATCAAAGTACAAGGGGGAAATAGCATGGCCATTTTTTATGCACACCCAGAACAGGTGATCAGGGGAAGATCTGGTCACCATGTGGGGGATAATGAGATAAGTATCATGATGAATGGTTAGATTGTCACAAAGGTTCAAAGCTCTTCCAGATGATCTGCCCCATTTGGAACAACAACCTGAAAAACGGGGTCTGCGCCATAAATGGCTAAACCCCCTATAAGCTCATGGTAGAGGCGTTCAGGGGAGAGATGGGAGGGCAACCCAGAAAACTGGATCACAAAGTGGCCTCATATGGGAGCCAGGTTCGTATGTTAAGAATGTGAATCTTTTTGATTATGATTTTCAGCTTAACTGGTGCTTATTCGTTGGCTTCTGAACGGAAGCTGATATCAAAGTACCCTTAAATGGGCAGAAGTTAATAAAGCGGGAAGGTATAAAAATCACCAAGGCCATCTCAATGATGCCTGTGCTTGCATATGAAAAGAGATTCCCATATTTGAGCCAGAGTCTGAAATGCAAATTGCTCCGTGGGAGCACCAAAGGGCTCTGGAGCACTGTCTGGGAGCTTGTGAGATAGTGGGCCAAGTATCAAGGGGGACATAACGCCCAGTAGCATCGAGAGGAGTAGCAGAGCCAGCCTGGGTGCGCTTTGTTGGCAATCAAAAGATGCCAGATGGCAGTGCACCACCCCAACCCAGGGCAGCAGGTGTCAATAGCATCGACGTTGGTAAGTTTTGGCTCAATCATGTGGTCATTTTTGTATTTTTTAAATCCAACTTTAGCTTGAATATAGGTATCAAAGAAAAAGAAATATTATAATCATATTCTAGCCAAATAAACTTTAATCTCTTTTTGCCAATAATAACTTGGGGTTTCCCTTTATATTAGGTGCAAAAATTTAGTTAGGCTTTACAACTCAAGGACAATATTCAGTTTGTAAAGAATTTTTTGGCCATTTAAAGTAAAAACATATAATCAGGCACCCAGAAACCTTGGGTCTCCTGGCATTAAAAATAAAAGGACATTTGGTATAAAACCCCTTAGTCCTGATAAAAACTAGTGCTCCCTGCCAGGTATACCCTGAGTCAACGGTGCAACTATTATTATAATGATCAATAACAATTTAAAGTCAGATCCCTCTATGTATCTGGTATCCTTAAATTCTTGGTGAATGTACCCGCTGTGATACGTAGGTTGGAGCAAAGAAATCTCGCCCTTTAGCAACATTAACTCAGACTTTAAATTACAACTAATGAGCTTAAAAGAAAAATTGGAAAGTTTACCTCACTCAGCTCCAAGAATCAGTATTTTGTGCCGCCGATGATCAGTTAGACTCAATAAATGAAGATATTGAAGCCTTGAAAAATCAAATGGACGCCCACCACCCTTATGAAGCTTCCAGCAATAGCAGTTTCTTTGGGAGTAAACGTCCCACTGGTGTCAATTCATGACGTTTGGACGTTAGACCCACCAGTAGCACGTTCAAACCGTTGTCAAAGAGAAGTACGTCCCAGGAGAAGTGAGCATCTTCTCTTTCATATTTTTATTATGAAAGTGCTATGGAGGAAGCCTCTGACACCAAAAAAACCTGCCTAATTTTCTTAGTCATGTAGTTCAAGACATTTTATTACCTCATCTAATGCATTGTTAAACTTGGGTGATGCCATGACTGCCTTACTTTGAAGAAATTTGGGAGTGCCCGTTTTTTATCCAACAAAAAGTAAAATTTTATGGGCATAAGCCAAAAACGGTTAGAAACCACCACTGATTTTTCTCACCAATTTTATCTTGAAGCTCAAACTTTAGTTGCAAAAGAACGTCTTACTTTAGATGACGCTATCACTGTCTCATTTTCAGCGTTAAAAATATGTCTGATTTCTTACTATGTCTTAAAGCAGTGAAGTTTACTTGAGGTCTCTCCTCCATATCAAAGAAGCTATTTTAAAGATTTCTGCCGACCAACTCAAACCCATTGTGACCTGTAATTTTAATAATAAGTCTCATCCCCATGTGTTAGCAGTTAACCTCCCAAGTCACCTCCCTCAAGTTAATCTGCACTTTCTTGCAAGAGAAACAACCATAATGAAGACTTTTTTCACATCCTCCAACGTAGGTTGGTAAAAGATCAGTCAATATAGGGCAGGAGGCTCCCTATGCTGATGATAATCAAGTACTTCAGGACTTTTTACTGCTCTAGTTCTATTCACAGCTCCTTGGGATTCTTTGTTTAGCAGCGCCTGCAGAAGTTGAAGTACCCTTTATATTAGAGGAAATAAAAAGGTATATGAGTTGGTTGGACCTTGGGACAAATATAACATGCTGAGCTTTTTAGCCTGTACTAGTTTCAAACCTGTATCAATAAAAACCTGACCCAGAGTGGAGCAGGAACCACCCTGCTATTTTACCACTTCTCATTTAATAAAAATCTTCAACATTCCTATTTTATCTGTTGTTCAGTTACCCAACCAAACTTTGAAGGTCAGTTCCTCTATGGAAAGCCAAGCACTGGCAGATAAAACCTTTTAAAAGCATCAAACAGCCTCTAGCCTAGCTGCGGCAAAATCTTCCACTTGTTTGCTAAAAATTCCCACGAAAGTTTAATGGACATCAAACTTCACTTTCGCTTTATGGTGGTTCTTGAGGTAGTTTCTCATAAGTTTATTGTCTTGGAGATAATTGATACCTTCTCACCAGTTAACGTTATATCCTCCCAACATATTTGGAAAATAAAAATGGTTTTAGACTAAATTCACAAAGCTGAATATGAGGCAGACAGTGAGTGGATGACTTAGGCAATTGCTGCGTAATCTGCCTTACCTCTTCAATTTGGCAAGCTTCTAGTTACTGCCCCCGCTATTGCATTAGAAAATGAAAAAATTAAGAGTTGTTTATTTTAGTCCCATTGATGTGGGAGCTCAACTGCATAATTAACCATAAAGAAAAGCACCTTTCAATATTTGGGTATTGAATACCATTAATATTTGAGCTCTTGATCAAGAGTAAAGGAGCCCCAAAAAATAAAACTGCCTCTATAAATATCCTTCCTCCATTTGTAAAGTATAATATATAGAGTCTTGGGTGGAACAATTAAGTTATCCCCTGAGGTTCTGACGCTGAAGGTGGAACTCCTCTGTATGCCCCTCATCCTATTACAATACTCTCTGGCTCAAAAGTTGTTGTATATATGGGGATTAAGATTTTCACCCATAATCAGTTTTGGGAGCTAAGTGGAAACCCAAGCCCTTCAATCAAAGAAGCGTTGACCTGCCCAGGGATTTTATCTACAGGAAATCTATCTCTATCTTATTAGAGAATTTAACGAAATAAACCAAGCCCACACTTTGCCCCTTTTGCTTTTGTAAAGCTATTTCCCATTGAAAGTATTGCTGATGTGAGTTGTTTTCGTTTTTTACAAGATTTAAGATTCATTTCTCTACCCACCATAGCTTTGGTCAAAAGTAGAATTGGAGACATTCATATCCCTAACTTATGCCAGAACGTTAAAGACCTCCTCAGGGAGTATAGCGAATTTTTTCCCGTGGGACCAAGTGACTATGGAAAAATGTCTGAGGTAATCCGCCACATTGATACTGATCCTTACCCTCCGTTCAAATCTCAGCCATACCAAAAATAAGAAGCCAAGAAAGCTCAAGTGGCCTTAGAGTAACAAAACCTATTAGAAGCCAGGTTACTTGTGCTTTTAAAAGCCGTTGGCTTCCCCACTCTTGATAATTTGGAATAAGGACGGTGGCCACTTTTGTCATGGAATTTCACCGCCTCAATTCTTTCACATAAAATTATAGCTATCCACTGCCTCATATAGATGATTCCTTATGTTGATGTCAGGTTCTCACTATTTTATACTTAAGGATCTCTCCTGAAGATACTGACAAGTCAATTTGTTTTAGAAGAATCGTTAAAACTGCGCCCTCATCTCAAATGAAGGACTAATTTAAGACACTTAAATGCCGCAGGGGTTATATAACACCCCTGCTATTTCCCAACGCGCCTTGACAGTCTTTTAGGTTATTTGAAACGTTCATATGTGCTATTTTATCTCAACAATATTACCATTTTTTGAGAATCTTTTTAAGCACATTGATCATCCTTAGCAAGATTTTAAGCGGTTATGGCAAGCCTATTTAGAACTAAAGCCATCAAAATGTTTTTTCTTTCAGAGAAAATGTTTCTTTTGGGCCATAAGGTAGGTAAAACCAGAATATCCTCGATGGTCAATAAGATTATAAAAAGTAGAGTTGTCCCACCGAAAACCTTTTAAGACGTACAGCTTTTTTGAAGATATTTTTTGATATTATTATCAGTTTATTCCCCGTTTTTAAGACACCTCAGAGCCTCTAGTATATAATATTGAAGAAGGGTATACCCTTCTAATGGAAAGAAGGTTAACAGCAGGCCTTTGACCTATTATGCAAAGCTCTCTGCAATTAAACAGTGCTTATACATCCCAACTTTGATAAACCCTTTCTACCTTTTAAGGATGCTTGTGATATAGATATTGGAGCTATATTATCTCAGCACAATGAATACTTATTGGACCATACCATCAACATCTTTAGCAAAACCATAACAGACCATGCACAACTATAGTGTTAAAGAACACAGATACTTGGCAGTCATACTGGCTATTCATCATTTTTGACCCTAATTATATGGGTATCATTTTAAATTAATCACCAATCATGCTTCCCTGCGATGGCTACAACAAATGAAACATCCTGACAGGCGGTTATCCTTATTGGTGTTGGAAACTTTCAAAATTACGAATTTTCTATTATTCATAGACCATTACCCAACCATCAAAATGTGGATTGCTTATCCAGGCTCCCCATATTAGCTCTAACTGATACTAAGATTTATTGACTCTACGACCTCTTAACCCAATCGCGTTTATAATATAAATCCTAACCCTTTAAAAAAGAATTAACAAAATAATTGGCGATCTTCAAATTAAAACAGTAAACTGTAAAAACTTGTATATTGAAAATGGTTACCCTATAGAAAAACCTCAGCTCAAATTGACATCATATCTAATGGACATTGGCAAGTTGGCCATGGGAAATGTGAATACTTACCAGTGGCTCAAGGCTCAATGTTACTGGTAAGGAATTCTCATCTCAATTAAAGATGGATTATACTCCTGCCTGATATATAAAAGTCAAGCTGGGCTTAATCCCTGACCTCAACATCCAGTGGTTCCCCCCTGTGAGCCCTTCCATACTATTAGGTTGATTTTGTGAGACCCCTCCCTCAAACCTCTAATGGTCATTGGTTTCTCCTCCTAGCAGTAGACCATTTACCTAAGTATTTTGAAGCTGTAACTCTACCCTCCTCTTCAGCAAAAGCTACCGCCACATTTTTATATAGTCAGATTATACCCAGCATGGGTTTCCTAACATAATTCTTTTCAAAAATGGGCAAAAATTCTAAGCGTCAATGGTGAATGATTTGCCTAAACTATTGGGATCAACTTCATTGTTCTCCACTTCATACCATCCTGAAACTAATGGAATGGCAGAGCAGGCAAATGGTACTCTAATGGCAACTCTCCAGAAAATGGCTCCTAATGATCCCTTCATTGGCCCCAATAATTGCCTAGGTGCAATAATGGACTATAGATATGCTTATAGCAGATAACTAAAATGTCGCCCTTCCAAGCCTTGTATGGAAGAAATCCTCAGCTGCTTAGCAAATGCAGGCTATGTTGGATTAAGATTCTCGCAAAGCCTCTAAAGTTACCATGAAAATCTTCACAGACTATATTATCCAGCTTCAGGCTCTGGCTTTCAGGAACTTATCATCTACCACTAATAGAGAAACTAATATTCTTATTGACAAGCCTGAACCTCTGCACCTCTTCCAACCGGGTTACCTAGTCCTTTTCTACCTCCATTGGCATGGAAGTCGAAATATCTAATTAAAACCAAATGGTTGGGCCCTACAAAGATAATTTTAACGAGTTGATGAAGACTCAATCAATAAAGTCGCTCAGACAATGTGGTAAAGTGCAGCATATTCAATTTCTCTAGCCGTTTCCCCTCTGCTTTCAAATCTAGAGGGAGGCGTTGTTGGGATTTCTTCCTGAATCCAAGATTTGCATTTGTCAAATGACAGAAATCAAACCCAATCCACTGAAATATTTGGAACAATTATTGGGGATAATCCTGAAGAAAATATAAGCCTTTCAATTTTGGGGATAAACCCCGACTAGGGCGATCAAAATAACTACTTACCAAAACCCTAAACATTAGGTCTCAAACCCAATCTATGCAGTGATTAATCTATTTGCAGATTGAACAACATGCTGCAGAATCACCAATTGGTAATTAGTATAGATCTTAGCTCAGAATGCCTGGAGATTTACCAAGAAAAGATCCCTGATCTCCTATATAATCATGTTCTAAGAAAAAAGCTTTACTCTCTTATGCAATTAGTAATTTTATACATCTATTTTTATTATAGATGAAAACATAGTTAACATTTATCACTCAAGGACATCAATCCTGAGTGAAGACCTTCTAGCCAAGGAAAATAAAAACTTATAATCAATCACCCAGAAACATTGGGTCTCCTGGAATCAAAAATAAAAGGACAGGTGGTGTAAAACCCTTTAGTCCTGACAATGCCCCTAAAGGGCAACCATTAAAAGGTTTCATCACCAAAATCGAAGCTCACTTAGGAAATCTACCCCTTGAGTCCATTGATATCAGATTCTGGTAGTTGACCCAAAAAACCCTTCAACAACCAAAAATTGGGCCAAAAATCCTCCCAAAGCTCAAATTAATACTCTAGTTTACACCTTAAAAACCTATTGCAACTACATGGCTCAGGCTGATTATGGCAACATCAAATCAATCCAAACATTCTATCAATAATTTAAGCTGAATGCTCTCACAGAAAATGGACAATTATCACTGCACAAAAACATGTCAATTGGTCCCAACTATCAGGAACAATATCATAAACCAAGAATTACAATATTTTGGGATCAACCTAAATATAACCTCTAAAAGTCCAATGAACAAATAGATGAACGTAACTTAATCAATCACCTACCTGAGGGCGAAATTCATATGTTGATCCTTGTAATAAGATTGATAGCACTTGCACATGGACTGCCCAGATGAGAGTACCTAGTGCTATTGAGAGAGAGGACAGCAGATGTCCCAATTGGGGTACACCATTTACTGCAACTGATGCTGAAATCTCCACAGAAGATGTATTTTGTCAGCAGTATGAAAAACCTCATATTGAGAAAATTCTAGGCCAATTTTGTACGTTTTATGGTTATTTTTGTTTCTAAAATCCTCACAACCTTTTAGAGTGTTTTACCACCATCAAACCTAACAATAGATCATAATCATATCATTTTAAGGGCCAAACTGAGGTGGGAAATAATCTGTTGAAATAGATGCTCAAATGTGGCCAGGAGATTTCCTAGAGGTATAAATACTGGTGCCTTACATAATAAAAAATTATCAAATAAATATTATCTAATAAAAGATATATTTTTTTATCTCTTTCCTAGTTTTTATAAAAAATAATTTCCTTAGAGAAGGGCCAAAAAGCTAGAAGTACTAACTTTACAGCTTGTAATTATACCTGCCTCAGAAGAAGTTCTTAATTCTGGAGGGAAAATTAAGCCCAAAATCGACCAGAAGAGTCAGGGCTATTTGAATACGCCTAGTGAGTTTCCAAACGGTGAAGAAAACATAAGCCAAAGCGATTTTGAGGATCATTTAGACAAACTTTATCCCGATTAAATGTTCAGGAATTTTAATTATCAAGCGAGCAATCCACATAATTTAAGAACTGGTGCTCACTAAAATCAGTGATACTACCTGATATTGATTCAATAATCAGTTCCTAGCAGATTCGGCCTGATGAGAAAAAGACAATGAGATGGAACAAGAAACAAGAAATCTTGGTTAATATAATACCAGCCGCCAAGGCTCAGATGTGGGTATCTCCTATTTCAAGGACTCTTATCACAGTGGGGGAGCTTATGTTGTTACAGAAAGCCCAATTGATATTACATCTGCAAGCGTAAAAGCTATGCTAGAAACTCTATATTAAGGTTTTAGTAATGGTACTCCACAAATTAATCCCTCCTTTGGCCTTTTCTACTACCTTAAGGATCAGGCGCTCAAGATGGAGATATACATGAAATGCTGCAATGTAACCATGATATCTCTTTCCAAACGTCTCACAGACAATCAAGCAACTAACGAATTCCTGGTTAACTTTTTCCAACCCTCAATAGAGCATACCCAGTATAATCATTGCTAGAAAAAATCTGGAACTCACGGAAATTTACTATGTGCAAGGGGAGGAGCAATCTTCCAAAAATCGGCTATTTGAAAAAAATTACAGCTTTACTGAAGTCTGAAAAACCATTGTGTAAAATATGTGACTTGCACTGAAGCTCATGGGAAATTTAACACCCTTGAGAATCTTCTAAATGAAAGAGTACCACAGATAGCCGCAGAAGTTCTTGCTTATCATGGGATATCGCATGAATGGGTACAAAACATGAAAACCACTCTTTAAAACTGGAAACTAATTCTGATTTCCTATTATCTCAGTCAGAATGACTCACCATACATGTCACTTTGGGCCAAAGAAAACAACTGGAGTTAGATGCAAAGCACAGTGACTTCAAGAATTATGTTTGGGATGAGCTGGATACTGTTAACAAAAACATCAAAGATCTTGCAGAAAAACTAGCCGTCTCAAATAGGGGATGAAAGGATGCCCAGAACATAGAGGAATATTCAGAACTTTAGATTGCGGTGTCAAGATTGCAGGCCAGAAATACTGAAATTACTCTGGAGAGTTGGGATCTCAAAATGAAATTATCAAATGCAAATTCCCAAGTAGATAGTATGGCCAAAGATATTTATCATAAGGCCAATCAAGCTCTAATTGAAGAGGTGTATTTAACCTCAAAAAAAATTTGAATCCTTCAAAAAGCTAAGCTGCCAGGGCTCACCCGCCTTGACAATTTAGAAATTGGAAACAGCTCTGCCCATTCAGCCAAAAAAACAATCTGGAAAAACAACCAAGAGCCAAATTCAAGCATCAAAATCCATTAGTTCAGAGCAATATCATAAATTGAATCATCAGAAATTGACACTGTAGCAGAAACTGATAGTTTTAACATCCGACCTATGCCTATAGTTCTGGCATCAGTCCCAACTCCAGATACCCCCAATAGGAAAGAGGGCCAAATCTAAATGATGATACATCTAAACCTTCAAGTACTAAAAGAAGTAAAACCCCTATGCTTGAAACAGGGCGAGATGAGTTTAAACCAATGACATGGCAAAGTTTGATAGGGATTGGAACGTTCACCCTTTTCTCAACCTATTTGAAAAGGCAATGTGGGGAGCATCAGACAATGCAATAAGATCATCACTAATTAACTCATCCAATGTCCATAGATGTGACCTCATTATGCCCTATTTGGGTGACGAGAGGTCCTATATGGATGCCAAAATTGCGTTAACAAAACAATTTGGAGGGCTTGGAAAATTAGAGGCCCGAAAAAGAGAGCTTCTTATTATTAAATTTAATAAAAATGAGGCTACTAAGGACTTTGTGAACAGATTTTTTCATGAGGTACAAGTCTTGCTTGGGTGCAACACAAAAGATAAGTTTGACTCTAAGATTGCAATGAACATGCAGTCATACCCTACCGTAATTTGTACCATGTCATGATACCTGCATTTAATGGAGAAATGGAAGCCCCAGAGCTTATCATTTACTTAAGAGGCTGTTTCTGCAGTTTTTAAACCATAATTGTCCCAAGTACTAGCAAAAATTCCAATCTTCGGGCCTAAAAAGCAATACTATGTCCAACCAGGGAAAGAATTGCCAAACTATGAACCAAAATTTGAGAAAAAGAAACAAACAGGGCCAATTACATGTCACAACCGTGGTCAAAAGGGTCATTTTGCTAACCAATGCTACAGATAGTCCAACAAAAAGCCTGAGGTAAACGTTGCTCTAGAAATCAACAGTGACAGTGAGGCGGGAAAAGAGCAGGTGGAGTAGAGGCGGAATACTCTAACTCCACCAATGTTCAAACCATTCAAACTGTCCCTGGCGAGCTCTAGGGCTGAAGATGTCGCTGAAGATATCCTCCTTCATATTGTAGTCAGTGATGTTATGATGGTCACTACTCAGGAGACAAGAAAAAGCAACTAAACCCTTGAAATTACCAATAAAGCCCTAAAAGAGGTTTCAAAACCTTACACAAAACAGATTGTTGATCTGGGTTTAGACCTACAACCCAGATGTCAAACTGAACTACTTTCACTTAACAACGTACAATTAGCCATTCTCATGAAGACCTTATCAGATAACTTCCAAGAATTTTGCTGAAGTCTAAAATCACACCTGGAATAGGGCAGCAATCACATCATTCATAAAAATACCTCTAAAACTACTCTGAATGTACTTATGTGGACATATCAGTAAACAAAATGAGAGTTTGGGCCATTGTTGATAGTGGTGCTCCTATCAATATAGTCACCACAAAGTTGGTTAAAAAATTGAAATAGCGCTTGATGTTGCCTAATGTCAGGAAAATGGAACAGCTGGACGCATAAAACTAAATCTCTGGGCGCATACAGTACCATGCTTCTCAGATTCAGATATATTTTTGTAACAGCACCTGCTATAGTGTTGCCAAATATAAACTATGATATCCTAATCAGGACTGATTTCCTAAGAACATATGGAGTTGTTACTAATTATGTGGACGATACTCTCACCATTCTTTGCCAGATTATTGCATTTTACTATAACCAGATTAAAGCAGTTGAGAAAAAAAACCCATCCCATTCATAAATCTGGCCTATACGAGATGGAGTACTGATTAAGTATATCAAAGCATGGACAAAGGTAGATGCACTACCCGCTCAGATCAATGAGTCAAAGGGCATTCCACTTCAGTCAAATCAGCATATTACTATACCCCCCAGAGATCAAGTAATCATCCTGACTGGACTAACAATTAATCTACTGAAGGACTTTATGGTGAGGTATATCAGCCATGGTCTAAATTTTGATTTGAACCAGCCATTGTTCCTTGTAATATCATTCTTATCCATGGAGAAATACACAACGTATGTGTAAGCCTGCAAAATCAGCCCATTATTATCAAGTAACATCAAACAAATAATATTTATGCATCTGTTCCCTAACTCAGAAATTCATTCTATAAGTTTGGAAATTTTGTCAAATTAGGGCTCCCCAATAAGGACCTACTCAGCATAAATAATTTCGTCCCTATGGCCGATTTAAGCAACCTGACCAACTCTGGAAAAGCCAAGCTCAGGAGTTAATTTTGAGAAATGGAAAATTATTCGCATAAGATGGATTTGAACTTTATAAGTGATAAGGGTGTCACCCACAAAATTTGATACTGGAAACACAAACCAATTTATTACGCCTGATTAGACGCTTGAAATCATCAAGAGAAACTGTATCCAAAGAGACTAAGGAACACCTCAATTGTGGCATGTTAGTGCCTTCAAAAAGTCCATGGGTGGCACCAATTTCCTTAGTGAAGAAAAAAGATGGGAGAAACCAAGTAGTCATTGATTATCAGAAGCTAAACAACATCCTAAAAAAGGACTCATACCCTCTTCCACGAATTGACAATGCCTTGGATAGACTAGGAAGTGCGAAGTTCTTCTTGGCAATGGACCTTATCAGCGGATATTGGCAAATAGTTCTTCCCAAAGAGGAGCATGAGAAAAGTGCAATTATAACCCAAAAGGGCCTATTCCAGCTGAAGAGTATGCCTTAAGGGCTCTGCAATGCCACGGTTACCTTCCAAAGGGCTATGGACTCAGTTCTGGGAAATTTGAAGTTGTCATGTGTACTAGTGTATTTATATGATATCAACATTTTCAGCTTCACTTAACAACCACCTAATACTTAGAGGAGGTTTTCAGAAGGCTAGCAGCTGCAAACTTAAAAATCAAGCCCAGAAAGTATTATTTCTTCAAATACCAACTGTTATACCTCAAATTTTTATTAATAAAGTGGGTCTTTACCTAACCTCTAAACTGGATGCTATCTCCAAAATGAAAAAGCACTAATCAAATCAATATCCAAGTATTCCTAGGCATGATTGGGTACTATTGCCAATTTACTGCCAATTTTGAACAACTTGGAGTGCCTCTTTTCTATCTACTTAAAGATAAGGTCCCATTTGACTGGACTCCAGCTTGCCAGAATGCATTTAACCAACTCTGATTGGCCCTATTGGGTGCGCCTGTTCTTCAATACTCAGACTTTGATTGTGAATTTATTGTCCAAACTAATACATCTTTAACTGCAGTGAGGGCCATGTTATCCCAAGTTGGAGAAGATCTAGAAGGACATCAGGTCGCTTTTCTAGTTGGGCCTTAAATGTTCATGAAAGGAACAATGTGGTGACAGAATGGAAATGCATAGCTGTCATATATGCTTGCAAATATTTTGGGTCTACCTTTATGGCACTTATTTCAAAGTTGTTACCAATCATAATTCACTAAAATGCTGAACAACTCAAGAGAACATGAGGGCTTAATAGCTCGCTGGGCAATAAAGCTTTAAGCTTATGACTAAAAATTGAGCATTGATCTGGGGCAAAACATTAAAACGCCAATTGCCTATATTGACTAACCACCATTGCAACATTTAGTTGGGCCGCCATGAGTTGTTTAAAAATGTTCAGTTGAGAGTACCAAGATAAGCCCAAATATATCTAGAAATTATTATCAGATCTACAAAAACACAACCATCAAAATCAGGGCGCTTTACAAGATTGTTGAGGGCAAGAAGTATATTTTCTTAAGACCCTTGGCCTGAACAGACCTAATAACGGTGGCACATAAGGCCATAGGGCATGACATATTCAAAACGACTAAAGAGCATCTGAAGCAATTCTAATATTAGGAGTCAATGCATTTTGACATTCATGGAACGCTAGAATGCTGTGCAGAGTGCCAAGGCATAAATCATTTCAAATGAGCACAGCTTACCAGCTGTTTGACCCAAGATTGCTTGGCACACTGTATTCTTTGATGCCAGCACAAATCTAATAAGAAATATGAAGGCCAAGTACATTATTGTAGCCATTGACCACTTGACCAAATGGGTCAAGGATAAGACTATACGGGAAGCTGGATCAGCAACTACAGCCAAGTTTGTCCTTGAAAACATCATCTACAAGCATGGATGTCACAGGTTATTCTGACCGTTAATGAGACAAATTTCTACCTTCATTGTCCTTTAAAAGCTCAACCAATTAATGGGAGTGCGAGGTGTCCTTTCTGCATTCATCATCCTGAAATTAATGGTACAGTTGAGCATGCAAACGGGACGCTGGTGAACATTATCAGAAAATTAACATCAGCCAAACCATCCAAATGGATTACTTATCTAAGTTTGGCAGTATTTGCCTACAATATCTCCTAAAATTTGTCAACCAGGATGTACCCGTTTCAAATATTATATGGAAGACATTCAGCTCTACCAATGCTACTGTATTCAGTCCTAGAGAAACATGGCGGAAACACTTATCCTCAATATGTTGAGAAACTTGCAGATGCTCAAATCAAACTACAAGCTCAGGCCTTTGACAAAATATTTGCTGTGAAAAAGGCCTAATATCAAAAGGACTTTATAAAATAGCTACAAATTGCCAAATTGAAGAAACAATGAAGTTTTATTTTGCAACACCCATGGATCGTGCTGATTGCAAAAGTTAGATCACATCTTGGTAGGGCAATTCAAAGTGATTGAGAAGACATCTAAGGTCATATAAACAATCAAGGATATTTGGACCAGCCATATATACAGCTGAGTCCATGCAAAATTCCTAAGAATGTTCAATAAGCTGGCTGATTAAAAAATAAAACAAAATAAAATAAAAAATAAATAACAGACAAAAAATTTTGGCCTGAAGAATGCTTTATTCGCACTGAAGATGTGGAGAGGATCCAAGTTCTGACTCATAAGCAGTTCAGGCCAAAATTAAAAATAAGAGAGTTCAACTCCAGATTAGTTGGCAGTTTGGGCCAAAATTAACAATTGAAAAAGACCAATGAATGCTAATTGGTAATCTTAGGACTTATGTTGCTCCAAGTGGGGGAAATGTCAGAATCTGGTGGTTACCCAAGAATAAACCCTCCAACAACCAATTTCCAGCCAAAAAATCTTCTCAATGCTCAAAATGATATGCTATTTCTCACGTTAAAAACCTATTGCAACTACATGGCTCAGGCTGATTATGTCAACATCAAATCAATCCAAACATTCTATCAAAAATTTTGCTGTATACTCTCACAGATTATAGAAGATTATCACTGCACCAAAAAATTGGCAATTGGTCCTGACTATTGGGAACAATATTAAAAATTCAGCATTAAAATAATTTGGGATCAGCCTGAAGATAACGTCTAAAAGTCCCATGGACAAATAGATGAATTAACATAATTAATTTCTTGCCCAAGGGTGAAATTCATATGTCAATCCTTGTAATCGGTTTGATAGCACTTGCACATGGACTTCCCAGATTAGAATACTTAGTGCTATTGAGAGAGAGGCCTTCTGATGTCCCAATTAGGGTACATCATTTACTGCATCTGATGCTAAATTACTTTACAGAAGAAGTATTTCATCAGCAGTATGACAAAACTTAAATCAAGAGAATCCTAGGACAATTTCTCTACGTTCTTCTAGCGATCTTTATTCCTGTATTCTTTTAAATTTTAGAATGTTTTACCACCAACAAACCTAGCAATAGGTCTTAGTCATATCAGTTCAATGGACGAACTGAGTTGAACATAATCCGTTGAAATTGCATGCTTGAATGTGGCCAGGAGATGCCCTAGAGGTATAAATACTGGCATCTGGCCTAATAATAAAAATCAACTAAATGTATCTAATAAAAGATATATTTTATTTTATCACTTTCCTGGTTTTTATCAAAATCCTTTATTTAGAGAAGGGTCAACAAGCTAGAAGTTTCAAATCCACAGCTTTTAACTATATCTGCCTCAGAAGAATTTCCCAATTCTGGAGGGAAAATTAAGCCCAAAATATACCAGAAGAGTCAGGGCTATTTGAATTTACTTAGTGAGTTTCCAAACGGTGAAGAAACTGTAAGCCACTAGTAATATTGAGTATTAAAGGGACAAACTTTCTTCCAATTAAGCATGCATTATTTTGATTATCAAGCGAACAATCCTCAGAATTTAACTCTCCATAAGGAGCAAAGTCACTTTTCTCCTCAGACAAACTCTGTTCAACTGCCCTTTTATTTCATTAATAAAAATAAAGGTTGTTAAATGGTTTGCACACCTCATTTACATGTTCATCTTTTTAGAACCAAATCTATTTATGAACGTGACGCTGGTGTACATTGTTGCTGTCAGTGTTACAAATCAAATCAGTGTTTTTACAACGGTTAAACTAGGATAATTATGACTGTTACATAATTCAGAAGTCAATGTGCATCCTCACACCACCAATCCCTAGTTTGGCTAACTTGTTGGTAGCTTAGATCCCAGTTGTTGAGAACCCATATCTAGTAGGAGCTGCTAACTGATGGCGAACTATGGACTTAAAGTGATTGTCAGCTGGAAAAACCGTTGGGGGCCTCCCACTCACCAGGGATTAAGTTAGCACTGTGGGGACATGTCCCAGCAGGGTTCCCTCACCAGCGGAAAGTTCACCTGGAAATGGGACAGCAGTTCAGCCATGCTGGACCATGCGCCCAACCTTCATTTTGTTGGAGAAAGAACCCTCCTGGTTGGGATGGGAGGACCATTTCCAATTGAAGCGTGATAGGGGGCGTACTACAGCCAGGTGCTGGCCGTGCTTCCTAGTGCCAGTTGGGCTGACTCTAGAAGCCCAGTTCAGACTTGCCCTGGTCTTTTGTCCCTTACCATAATGGGCCCAGAATTTCTATGGGCTAATTTTCTTGGGGCTCAAGGTAACTCGCCCCAGGAAGCCATCATGGTGGCGGCCTCCCGCTGTTGTGCCCATCTTTGGGGAGGGGCCATTCTCTAGTGGGTTTTGTAACAATCAAAGTTTTTTTAACCATTGCATTTCAACTTAGGTTCAGATTTTTCAGATCCCAAGTCAAATTTTTTCAAAGTTTTTTATTTATCCACGTTTGAGCGCTGGGTTGTGCCGTGCAAAAGATATTGATTAGGCTCATACGAGTTTAATAAATTCTGGGTGAGGCCCCAAAAAACAACCATAAAAAAGGTTGCACCGCCAAATCCAAAGCTCACTTCATAATTTACCCCCGAGTCCCTCAATAAGAATTTTTGTCAGTTTCTCCTCAAAAAACTCTTTTCAGTGGGCCCTTTTATGTTGTGAATAAAATAAAGATTGTTTTGGGGTTTCATACCTCGCTTACCTGTCATCTTTTTTGGGCCCAAATCTATTTACCAACGCAATTGTGGTATACTTTGGCCAATCTTTGTGCCAAGTCAATTTTGTTTTTTGATGGTTTTAATGGGAAAATGTGACTGTTACAACACCCAAATGAAGCATGCTGGGCTCTGAAATAACTTAATAGGGCCAGTGGAAGAAAAGAAGACCAATCAGAAACCCAGCTGCAGTGTAACACTGCCTGAACAATTAAAGGAATAGGTTCAACCATTATGCCAGACCATCTGATTGGGGTGGTTATCAGTGGAATGACATGGATAAATATAAAAAGTTTTGCAATAAATCTTTTTAGAATCTAATAACAGGTGTCTGAGGTCACTAAAAATTTCATAGGGCACTTCATAGAAGGAGAACACATGTTTTAAAAATTTAGGGGCTTCGCTGCTTATTTAATTATAATAACCCCTAATCTGTAACTTGCACTGGTTCATTTTGTGCACACTTTGCGTTGTCTGATGATTTTGATATACAATTGATAAAGGTACAAAGACTATTTTCTGTAGTTGAATAGATAACCATTGTTGGTCCAATATTGACTGGTATTTCTCCTCAAAGTTACTAGATGTATTCAGTAGGGATTCATACCCTTATATGATTACTTGATCCTGCTCAGATCCCTAGTTTATGGCTTTCCTCTAATGACATGAACTAATCAGAAATTCCCATCTCAGATCAGCTTCTCTTCTAAGGATTCTCGATCCTTAATCTCTTGTCCTTCTAAAGAGTCCCAATTAAAGCACACTGCAAATATTACTGAAGATGGATAGAACTAAGGACAATATTGAATTCTTCTAATTATAGTTTTTCATGTTTTTATTAAATTGAATTTTCTGGGGAATTTATAGAGGGAATTCAGCGCCCAACCCACAGCTGGCGCCTCAGCCCTGAAACAGCAGACGTTGCCATTGAATTTCCCTTTTCCATCTCACCAGTGATGGTCTTCCCCATCTAGGTTAGGATTCCTTCATTGGAAATCCTCAAGACTTAACTGGAAAGAGTTAGAAAACGTGTCCCTAATGTTTTCCCTTGATCCCAGCAAACAAACCAAATTTGGAAAGTGGCCTGCTTAGGTAATGGGACTTGTTACACATTATGGCAGGTTTGAACCAACTGGTTGATTCACTAGTTGCAGGCGGCATCACTCGCCTTGAAGCATTCTCCTTAGATTTCACTTGGTTGGTGATTTAACCTATCTGATACCAATTAGTTTACCTGAAATTAAATCATCAATCAATTATCAGATGTCCCAGTTTTGTCAGCAACACTGCCCGATGAGATTTTAAAAATTCGTCCAAATTGATCCCCAACAGATTTGACCCAGGAGATTTACCTAAAATCCCCCAAAGATTATTAACCCAAAATGGGGTCTACCAATAGCCAATTCACTCGCAATAGGGAATTATCCCCTAGCCATCCATTGTAATCTAGATGTCTGGAAATGTGGGCAGAACTCCAACACATCCTCACTCTTGCCTAGATATCCAGCAAGAATAGGATCAGGGCAGGAGAATACCATCTTAGACATCAAGTCAAATATCTCTTAGGTTCTAATGGAGCACAGTCAATCTATACTTAACGCTGCTCAGGACAACCTTTAAAATGTGGTTCTCTTCCTCTTACTCCTTACTACCTCCTACTCATAGCACAGTCTCCATGACCTTCTGTCATTCTGGGCTGATCAATTTAATCATGACAATACTGATCCTAGTATCTGGGTTTTCCCCGTTAAGCCATATAACCAATTGTCATTTTCTAATCCTTTTCCTGGAATCCTCAATTTCTCGATTTTCCTTCATGTCCTTTTTTATAATTTCATATGGTATTGTTAGGATCCGCCATATTGTTTGCACAGGACAAACACACTGAACAACAGACAGACAATGTGGGGATCATCAGTCCTTCAGACACACTTGAAAATATACTAAAAACTAGGAGCAATCTCCCATACAACTCTTTATTTACTTTTTGAAATACAGTGAACTTCACTAATCTGTTTTCCCTCTACTATTAAAAACCTAACTTTCTCAAACACTCATCTCACTTATATACAGCAGCTTCAGAAAATACCACTTTAAAAAGCTTGGACTATTCTATTCTGGCGATTCTCTTTGGTTAGGCTTATTATTCTCTAGCTCCCTAACTTTCTAATTTGAGGTGATCTAATTCATTTTTTCGAATTTTGACATCGCTTATTGCCTTATCACCTTATTTAAAGGCAATCCAGTAATAAACTATTATATCACAATATTGCCTCATCTCAAGGCACTTAAATAATTATAAATGATATCATGTTTGGCGGATTCATTCCAATCTGCCCTATCTGTTCCAGGCTTATAGTCCATTCATATCGGATTTGCAACATTACCCCCGCCTTGACTAGATAATAAGGCTCCAATTGCTTATATGGTCTGAGGAACTTTGCATTTACTTGAAAATAATCCAACTACTTGTGGGGTCCTTGATGGCATAAGTGTCATCCCTAGTTCTCTCTATAACTTCAAATGTACCAATCCAAATACTGGCCAACATGTGTTTCCACCCAAACACATGTTGGTCATGGAAGAGAACCATATCGCCTTCCTTTAACTGTTCCAACCCACTATGACATACCTGATCAGCAGCCTGTTTTTGATTTGTCTAAGCTGAAGGAATATGCTTCAGTTTGCAATTTCATCAAAGTGTCCTCAAGGTTAGTCAAATATCAGTGGGGTTCCATTCTGCCAGTGTCTTCTACACATGAATAAAGTAATGCTGGAAGAGCTGGTTTTGCCCATATAATAGTTGGAAGGAGCTCTTCCCTGTGGCAGAATGATAACATATATTATAGGCAAACATGGCAGTGGTAAAGAGGGAGCTCCAATCAGAAGGTCAAGCTCTACTAGTTTCTTTAGTATGCTCATCAAGGTCGCATTCACCTGTTCAACCATTCTTTTGGACTTAGGGGTGATATGGAGTCATCAGAACCCCAAAAATGCCCATAACTCAATCAGTTTGGGGAGGATGTGCGAAGTGAATTTGGTTCCTTATTGTTGAGAATGAACTGAGGGAAGTCATGTTGCTGAATTATACATTCCATTACAAACTTGGAATCTGTGACTGCCCCCAAATCCCGTATCACATGTGATTCAACCCACCAGATCAAGTGGTCAATAGCCATCAGAATATAATTGCACAGGTAAGCTCCTGTTGGCAAAGGACTGACAACATCAAGGGAACCGTATGCCAAACAAAATGTGGTTTCACAACTTGGTACAAAGACTTACGGTGGAATGGCTTCTCCGCTTGGAGCTGGTGGCAACAGGAAATGGTTTTGAGCATATCAAAGCTCATACTTTCCCAATAGTTATGAGGGTGCAACAACTTTATTGCTTCACGCACACCACCATGTCTGACTGCCTTGTGGGCGCTCAGAATAATACCCATCCGTGTTGAAGGTCATTGAAAATCTACCATAGAATCGGCAATCTACTTTTACAGTTCCCCATTCCATTAGAAGGTATTTGGTTGTATCTCATTCAACACTTTGACCACTTGGGGCGGTTCATCATCATATTTTCCACTGAGCATCATATCCTACATCATATCAATGAGATCTGCCACCACGGCAACAATTGGCAAAAGAGATAAACAGTCAGCGTTCTGATGCTTTACTCCTGGGCGGTGAAGGATCTCAAAGTCATAAGCCTACAGTCTAAGAGCCCATTGAGCCATACGCCCTTCAGGATCTTTGAGGTTCTGCAACCAGAGTAATGACGTGTGATCTGTTATGACTTTAAACTTTACCCCAGCAAGTAGATCTAGATTACTTATATGTGTAGATCACCACTATTCACTCCCACTAAGTCACAGTATAATTACAATTATGGCAGTTCAGACTTTGACTAAAGTACGCTATAGGATGTTACTTTCCCTCTTCATCAATCTGAGAAAGTAAAGCCCCAACAGAGGAAAGTGACGCATCCGTCTGAACAATAAACTCCCTATCAAAGTTTGGGTAGCATAACACCAGTGCACTGAACAACGCCGTAAAAGTGTATCAATGATGTATTGATGACATTTCATCCATGTGAACACAGAATCCTTTTTAACAACTCAAAAAGAGGCCCAAATACAACTAAAGCTAGGGATGAAGCGCCAGTAGTAACTGAATATTTCCAGAAATAAAAATATGTCGCATTTACTATTAGTTGTAGTCATTTTGTGGTTGACCTCCGCCTTGGCCGGTTGTGGTTTCATCCCCTTAGAGTCTAACACAAACCCCAGGTATTCCAACTGACCTTTGAAGGAGTTACATTTTCGAGGCTTAATTTTGATGTTTGCCTCAGAGAGCCAGTGGATTACTGCTTCTGGATAATCAAGGTGTCCCACAAAGGTTTAAGAAGAAATTAATATCATTAAGGTATACAAGGACGCATGACAGTTCCAGGTCATCAAGAACAATGTCCATAGCTCGCTGAAACATAGCTGGGGCATTGCACTGCCCTTGAGGCATCTGCGTCGGTTGAAAAAGGCCTTTGGAGGTGATTACAGCTCATTTTTCCTGTTCTGCTATGGGTAACTCAATTTGCCAGTAACCAGATATCAAGTCCATCACTGAAAGATAATGGGCTCCCCCTAACTGATCCAAAGCATCGTCAATCCATGGCAAGAGGTACAAGTCCTTTCTTGTAATACTATTAAGCTTCCAGTAGTTTAATACTATGCAGTTGGTGCCATCCTTCTTTACAATCAGAACGGGCGAAGCCTACAGACTCTTGGATAGCTTTAGCATCCCTTGCTCCAGAATCTTTTCAATTTCATCAGTGACAAAGTCTTCCACTGCCCTCAATTGTCAGATTGGCCGAGACCTTGTATGGTGATGAACTTCTGTGTACACTTGATGGACCACCCCCAAGCACACCTAATTATGATCGTCAACAGCAAAACTCTTTTTGTACTTCTGAAATAAAGCTATTGCTAGGTTTTTTTTGTTATTTTGATAGCCCTAATAAATTACTCTGAGGTACCACAATCATTACGCCAGCCAGTACCTTGATTGATAGACCAAATTTGTCTAATAAACTGAAATCATGAACCAGAACAACCTCTTCTACTGTAGCCAAGTGTAAATACATTAATATTTGATGTTGGTGGATTTGCATTGGTGTGTTCTGAAGATTTACTAATAAAACCTTAATTTCTTCATGGCCTGGAAGTATAATCCCTAGAGTCACATGAGGCTCAAGCCATGTTATCAATAGAGTCCAATAACTTCCCCATATAGCCCAGCAGGCACTTTCACCTCTAACTCGGTGTTCACTAAAACATGATGTCCAGAAAGAATAGTATGGGCCATGCAGCTCGGAGAGGTATCCCTTGATATTCATATTTTTTTTTTGGTTAAGGGGCCAAGTTTTGCTTTTTAGTAGATGATAGTGATCTGCCATCACCAAATCACTATATTCAAGGTTGATGTGGCTCATGTGCACCAGAACCTTTGTCACTCTGCTAGAGGCGAAGTAAATTGGGATCCGCTGTCCAAAAATGGCAAGGGTCTCCTCTATAATTTCTATAACAGCCCCAATTGATTCAGGAAAGTAGTTTAATTTATAAAGTCATAATCTAATTTGGTAGCACAATTGCTGGAGCTACAAAGACAATGGACCCAAAATGCAAAGGTAGCGCACTGTCTGCTCCCTCAGAGATGGTGCTTTCTGCTCCAGCAGTCCCATATACCATTTTGTGATCCACGTCAGACTTTAACGTCAACTTCGCCATCAACTTAGTGGAAACTATGTTGACTGGAGCATTAGTATCTATTATAGCACGAGCTCAATACTTCACTACAACAATATCACAATACATACACTCGTAATAAGAAGAATATTGATGGTTTAGTATGTAGACATTTATGGGATCTTTTTTTCAGGAAAACATATTATCCCCTCACCAACTTTGTGATATTCTTTGACAATGACATCTACTGGAAGGGCTACGTTTGACCCTTTCAGAGTTGGCGCATCTGTTGCAGAATGCAGCTTGTCCTAGGAAGCTTAATCAAGCATTTGTCAATTATATGGATTAAGTTGGTCTAAATATCCTTTATCTGCCGGGGCCTTGCTTGAGCTCATGTCAATGCATTCACTTTTCCAACTGGGTGCTGCTATAAAATTATGTTATTGTACTGAGGGACTTTCATGGGATATACTACACTTGATTCAGGGACGTTTGAGGTTGGGATTATGAAGGTAGAGAGTTACATCTCTACTATGATTTATATTTTCCTTGGTAGTATTGATATTGGTGTACATAGTGCACACGGCGGTAATGGCAGAATTTTTCCAAGTGGCCAGGGCAGTCACATTCATAGCAGCTAACCCCTTAAGAGATAAGTCCTTAATTTTCATAAGAGGGTCTAGGTCGGAAAGTTTGGGGAAGTTTGGCATAACCAAGGCCAGGTCAGTAAGACAATTGCTGAGATAAGGCGTAACTAGGTCCTAGTTGGTAGTTAGTTTTGATAATTTTCTTAACCAGCCACAGGGCGATAATTGAACTGTTGAGAATAATTTGGACGAGGTTGAGGCTCAAAATTATAGTAAGGACAAAGGTTCTTAGCAGAACATGAGTCAGAAGATGTATTCTCCTGAATAAGAGAGTACAGCAGAGGCGGTAGTCTTCAGTTCCATATTCAGCCGCAGAAAGTTAGGGGATATGTGATGCAAAAACTGTACAATTTTGAGCAGGTAAACGTTGTCATTCAGAATTGGTGAAATGACATTATGAAGCTCTTGGTATGGCTTCACCATGGAGGTCATGGCGAGTCACACATTAGCTTCCGCTAAGTATCCTGCCCCAATCAGCACATGAGCTTCCATCATAATTTGATCAGAAAACTCCATTAGATTTTTGTTATGGAGGAATCCAATCATTAAGAATTCCGGTTCCAAAGAAACTTCTTTGAGGTGCCCCAAAACAGGCTAATCATGGTATCTTTTACATCTTTATAGGTAACCGAGCTGCTTGTGAGGCAACATGTGACTTGAGTTGGCACTCCCAACATCCTAGGCAGATATCAATAGTTTGGCCTTCCATCAATTGAAAGCGCCTTCCACTTCAAATCCAAATAATTTGAAGAATCCATGGATATTTCAATTTTGATCAAATGGGCAGTTTCTCATTATTGACCTCATCATCCTGTTCATGGCTTTTGGGGCATATTTAGGAATGGGTTGAGATCCAAAATCAGTTTCTCAATGAGAATCTAGCCCAAGGAAGCTGGGATGTCCGTTGCTTCAGGAGTAGCATGGCCTTCTGCCGTGGGCAGCACTGCCATCACTTGAGGGAATTGGTGCTCTGACTCATCTTTGTATCCAGAGGTACCATCCTGAGTGTAGTAGCTCCAACCAGCGTCATATTCTTTCTCATATGGTGCCCCCTTGTTGCCCATCCTCTTTCCAGTGAGAAGACCAAGAGGTACTGGTCAATTTCTGCTCCACATACTGCAGCCATTTGGTGGTATCATCTAAGTGATAAGCGAATTCTTTGTTTTTTCCCCAGAATTTGCATTTGGCTAAAAGTGCTGTTGAGCTGGTTCAATGTTTCATGAAGATTCCCTAGTAACTCAGGCTTTATGAGACATATCTGGTGACTGGGGATTCTGTGTATTTAGTGGTTGATTAATGGGACCCCTGTAGTGAGCACAACTGTTATAATTTTGGATGGTATTGTTAGGATCCTCCATATTGTTTGCACAGGTCGAAACCACTGAACAACAGATAGACAATGTGGGGATTGTTAGTCCTTTTAACACACTTGAAGAATACTAAAAAATAGGAGCAATCGCACATTAACTCTTTATTTACTTTAATAAATAAAGTGATTTTTTCTGTTTTTTACTTCCCTCAACTACTAACAACTAAACTTTCTCAATTGCAAATATCACTTATATACAGCAGCTTTAGATGACACCAGTTTCATAGCTTGTACTATTCTATTATGCCGATTATCCTTGGTTTTGGCTTGGTATTCTTTAGCTCCCTATCGCCCTAATTTGAGGAGATCTAATTCATATTCATAAAATGTTAACATCACTTTATCACCTTTTCACCTTATTTAAAGACGATCCACTAATAACTTATTATATCCCAATATTGCCTCATCTTGATGCACTCAAATAATCATAACTGATATCATGTTTTGGATTCTTTCCTATCTACCTTATCTTTTCCAGCTTATTACCAGTTAAATCAGAATTGTGGCATCATTGACAGAGATTATTTCCATTGATGTTAATTTTGTGGCACAATATAGAATTCATATTTATATCACTCTTGTTATTTTTCTTATAATAACTTCTTGGTTCATATAATTCTTTTTTTTTCTTTGAAGAGCTTATCTCATTAAATTTAAGATTTCTCAAATTAGAGCTTAATTGATTCCAAAGTGAATAATGTTGTATATTATAAAAGTCTGACATCCTCCTATCATTAAGCTATATGTCAAATTCAAAGTCTCAGTACAAACAACTGCTCAGCATTTCTAACAGTGATGAATGGCTCTTCCACCTGATGAGTCAATATGCATGACGAAATCTTCTCTATGGTCCCCCTAGGATTCATACTCCAAGTTAAGTACCCATAGCCAGTCCTTCCATGGAATTAACAATAATGGTATCCAACCCTGATAAAAACAGGTTAGCAATCATTTTAATGACTTGCAATTAATACTCCCTCTGTTGTCAATTCCTGAATTAGACTTCAAAACTCTCCTGGATTCAGCTCCATTTGCAGATACTCCTACCATCATTGTCAAACCTCCTGAAGCAATTCCCTTAGCTATTGATTAAACATTCATTGCCTGATCTGACTTGCTTCCAGAGTTCCTTTTCAACTCAGCCAGTTTTATAAACCAGCTGTTCTGTCAACTGTACTAATTATTGAAAATTGTGAACATTTCAAACTCTCTTATGCAGAATTGAGGACCTGAGTAACTAAGGCTCTATCCATAGCTCTGAACCCCTCCAATCTCAAAAAGCATCCTAGATTGAGTAGTAGAGCCTATACTCTTCACGTTGACAGACAAGTTCTCTAAAGTTGGGTCACAAAGCTTCCAGCCTCTTCCAGATTCCTTTGCTCATTCTGCTTTCACTTCAAAGAAGCTCATAATTGTCTTATGTAGGTTAACATTTACTCCTTGTATGTATATCTCATTTCTGAAGCATCCCAACAGTATCTTCCCCCTGATGGCTTTAATAGGGTGCATGATTAACCACTGCTAGATACCTTTCTAAATGCCAGTCCATATGTCTAATGTTCTTGATGAAGCCTGTCAGTAAGCTCTCAAGGCTAACTTTTCTCCAGTTCCATATTGGGACTACTTGGATTATTTTCCGACTTCCTCTTTTTGTTCTGTTGCTGCCCTCCCCAATCTGGGATATCACGTTTGGCAAGCGCAGGTATTTTCATCTCACTTCCCCTAGTCATGTTCTCATAGGCATCAGCCTCCGATCTACAAAGTTGGCTTCAAGCAGGTCTGCCCTTGCTAGAGTCTGATCTCACATACATTTCAATAATTTGTTTACTCCTATTGTGATACATCCTCCATCCCCAAGAGGCGACAGAGGTGAAATCATCCTCAAGTCAAGGAGACTCAATAAAAAATTATAAAAATTATATCTTTTTTCTGTTTGTTTTGATATTTTTTCTATATTTTTATCAATTTTTATATACATTTTTCTTTTTTATTAATGGGAAATGACTTTCACTCAGTTCAGCGATCCATATTTTTTATTTATTCCTCAAACTGAATCCTAAGTATACTTAGACCTACCAGTTTTCTATGGTTCAGAGATCTTACATTTTAATACTTAACTATCTAAATTAATTCAGAGGTCCTTATTTCAGACTTTTCAAATTATAAGGACATAACCGACTTAATGGTTTTGCGGTCATTCAGGAACCCTTTTTTCATTGATCCACTGCTTCAAATATTTAACATAACTCAATTCACAATGCTTCCATCCAAGAGGTTCTTGAAGTAATAGGCATCCATTGCCTTCTTGGTGATAATCTCAAACGAATCTAACCACAATGCATCTAACTTTTTTCTTCTCCTAAAACCATGCATATTGCAATAGGCAACTTTCTCGCCTATTTGGTATTCTAGTAAGGGCCGTTCAGTTCTATCATCCATCATTTTTTTGTCTTGATCCTTTTCTTTGAAGTTGTATTAAATATTGTGATTGTATTTCAAATAGGTTAAACATAAATAAGTTCAGGTACTGCTCAGCACTCATCCCCAATGTTGGTTCCACCACTGAATATAAAAACAGCGGCAAAGCGGCCTTCCTTTCATATAGAAACTCAAACGGATTTTTCCCTTTGCATATGATGATTATTATAGGCAAACGTCACTGAACTAAGGTATGTTGCCTACATGGAAGTTCTTCCAGCGATCAGCTTCCTCAGCATCAAATCCAGCGTCCCATTGACTCGTTCTACCAATCTGTTAATCTCCAGCTCATAAGATACAGACATGACTCCTTAGATCCCCATTATCTCATTTAATCTCAGGATCTCATGAGAAGTGAGATTGTTTCATTATTTCTCAACAATACCTGCGGGCATCCATGGCAAAATACTACTTGATCCAAGATAAACCTTGCAGTGCTTTTAGAATCTACATTCTCCGGGACCTTCGTTTCACCCCATCTCGTCAGATGGTCAATGTAAATATAATGTATTTGACTCCCCCCAGTACTCATGATTAATGGTCCCATCACATGGATGGACAACATATGCCAGGAAAATTCAGGGTAAATCAGTCAATACAGTCATTTTCTTGTGATGCTTGTGAAACTGGCACTCCAAACAACGAGCCAGATAATCCGCTACATACTAGTTGATGGACTTTCAGGTAGTAATACTGAAAAATGTGATCAGTTGTCTTCCGTAGGCCTCCATGCCTGACAACCTTATGTGAGGCTTGAACAATAGCCGCTCATTCTGACAGATTTAGAAATAGTAATTGTTTTCCATCAATTGTCTTAAAAACTTGTCCATACATGTTCTTGGTGTTTTCCATCGCTTTTGGAAGTGCATCTTCAATTTCTCAGTGCTCATTACTGATTTCTGCAACCATTCTCTGGAATAGCTCATCCGCTTGTTGGTATACCACTTGGGCCATTGATAACCTTGATAAGCATAAGCATTCTGATGAGAAGCTCCAGCTTGGTGTACTATCTTATAATTGTAATCATGTGCCTTAATGCCCTTTTGATCAGTAATCCTTCTGATTCTATTAAATTAAGTATCTAACACAACGAGGAGTGGTCTATCACCACTCTAAAGTGAATTACATGAATATACACCCAAAACTGTTTACATGCATAAATTGCAGCAAGGCATTTATACTCAGTCATGGTGTAATTCCTCTCAGCTGCTGATCTTTTTTAGCTCACATACGCTAACAGATGTTCTTCCCTGAGTTCATGACTTGGCTCAGGATGGCGCTGATTGCCATTAACAAATCATTGGTCTGTATTATGAATTCTCGATTCAAAATTTAGATTTTAATATAGAGAATCTAGCATGTTTGGGCGTAATCCATTAATAGTACTCTTGGCCTCTTAACTATAAACAATCCTTTTTTCAGATCCTTCAGAAAATAGAATAGGTACTCTGTGATTCTCACAAAAATTCCTATATAAATCTTGGATATTATCTGACCATTCCAAGGAACATCTGGATATCTCAGTTACTTTTTGAAACAGCCATTCACTCTATGGTCTTAATTTCTGGCTTGCAGCTGCAGTCCACTAGAGTTGATAACTAATCCCAGATATTTCAGCTCTATATTGAAGAAGTGGCACTTCCTCAGCTTGACCTTCAGGTTAGTTGCAGAAAGTCTCTTGAAGACTTCTTCCAAGTGGTGTAAATGATCAGTAAATGTCCTACTGAACACATTTATATTGTCCAAGTACACCATGCATGACAACTTCAGATCACTAAGAATAGCGTCCATAGCCCTCTAGAACATTGCAGGTGCATTGCATAGACCTTGGGGCATCCTTGTTGGTTAATACAGCCCTGCGTAATAATGATCGTGCATTTCTCTTCGTCTTCCATTGACAAAATTGATTTGCCAATATCATAATCTTAGATCCATAAAGGAGAAATACTTTGCTTCTCCTAATTGATCTAGTGCATCATCAATTTGTGGTAATGGTTATAAAATCCTTCTTTGTTATCTTATTCAGCTTCAATAATTAATCATCACCTGATTAAAGTCATCCTTTTTCTTCACGATCTGGATAGGGCTCAACCACTGACTTGACAATGGAACTATAAGCCCATAAAACACTAGTTTACTAATTTCTTCCTCCACTACCGCTTCAGCCGCCTTTAACTGTCAAATTAATCTCATTCTTATCAGAAAATTTTCCCTGGTGTCAACTTGTGGACTACATTTTTCACAAATGTCAAATAGTGATTGTCCTGGGTGAATACTTCCCAATATTTGCTAATTATTTGAGCACATTATCCTACTGTCTATCCATAAGGTTAGCGAGTTGCTCTCAGTCAACCAATACATTGATGCTTTTGGTCACCCTGCTGTAATACCATCTCATCAAGGGTCCCAAAAAGTGGAATTCTCTCAATTCAGACCTTAGGATTAGATGAACAAATGAAATGATCTGGTTCTTCTCAACCTTCATTGGTTTTTCAATTGAATTTGCCAAGAGAACTCAAATTTCTCCATATAATAAAATAATTATTCCAGGAGCCACCCAAGGCCCTACTCTGGACTTCTTACAGGTACTTCTGACTTCTCCATACAGCAGCTCAGATATCTCCAATGTCAACCCTGTGTCAAATATGATCTGTAATCCTGACAGTATGGTTCTCAAACTTTTGATCCTCATAGAAATTCCCCATTTTTTCAGGATTTCCATTGCATTTCTCGTCACTTTTGACTAACTGATTTGTAACAATTGGGACAATGCCGTCATTGTAGTTCTAAATTGATGAAGCTATTCCTCCTGATCAGTTGAGATTACTTAATTTTTTGATAAACAAGTGGTAACGTCTGACCTAATAGGTCAACGTATTTTCTTTTAAGTTAGATTTAACTCTTTACTTTTGTAAAACTCTGTCTCAATCAGAACATTGTAGATTTGGTTAGTCAAGACTATTGTTGTGGCGGATACCATTATAGATCTAAATTGGAATGGCAGAGCGCTATATGCTCCACAGGAGATAGTTGTGTCAGACATTTACCCTCCAAGCTTGAAGATAAGAATGTTTTGGGGCAAAATCAGCTGAAAAGGGGAAATATTGGACGTTTACAAGTCCTCAATAAAAATAAGATCAATTTAAATACAAATAACGATTTCTATCAGCCAAAAGACCCTAGTAAATTCTCAGTGGAACCCCACAAATTGAGATAACATAATTTCAAATACTTCTGGTCAGCTTGCCTTAGTTAAATAAAAATAATTTTAAACACTTAATGGGCAATTAACACAAGATCAAGCAGTTGGATTACTTTGACCATAAAGTGGACCCTGGGGCGTCCATCAGAAGTACTCCCACAGCCATGATCAGGTCCATTCAAGAACCTATGTGGGACCACCCACATTTTATAGGCTTACCAGAGGTCCGCCAAGGTGAAATAATTTTATCAAATGGGAATTAACTGAAATTTATCAAATCAATACCCCATGGGTATTAGCCAAAAATTATTCCCCATCCATTGTTCAGCCAAAGTAAAGCGAGTTTTCCGAGCTTTGATAGGCTAAAATCCCATATTACCTAATTCAGACTTTACTAAGCTATTCAAATTTTAAGCCTCAATGTTTTAAATAATATTATCGATTTATTAAGTATACTCTCTATTTTACCCCCATGCAGCGCATAATAAAAATCCATAAAAGTTTGAACCCTCTTTAGTACCTATTTTTTAGTTATTATCATATATCTGGTTAGACAAGCCCCTCAAAGCCATTGTTGAATACAAGGAAAAAAGCATCAGAAAGCCTTTTACCAGTCAAAAATCCGACAGTTGGGATTTGGCCCAGCTGTCCCAAATTCTTTCTTGTGTTCTGTATTGGGCAAGAACCACATCTTCTTCAAAAGCTTGGTTGAGACAATATTGATAGGCGCTCCACTGTCAACTATCACCCACATCCATACCTGATTAACCAGTATATCAATATATGTACACTTAGAGTATTGTAAAAATTGTTTTTAATGAGTGTATAGTGGCATTATTTGCTGAATTGAGGATATGAAGAATTTTCTCTGATAAATCAGGAATGATTCCTTGATAATGATAAGGGGATAGACAGGTTTTTCTCATATAATTTATTCTTGATCAATTCTACTAAATATTCTGTGTCTGAAATCTTGTCTATCAGTTGTCACAAATAAAGCCAAGCAACTTCCTTAATTAATTCAGCGTCTATCTCTTCTCTTTAAATCTGGTTACTGCATTCACATCCAATTTGCCACTTTAAATAGTTGATGTTGTGCGTCATCATTTATTAACAGACCACTAACGTCAATTTCTTTTGTAAAATATCAGAGGGAACGGGTTTTCTGCTGCTCTAGACTGTTCCTCATCTAGGCTACGGGCCCTTTTCCTGATTCCTGTGTGGTTTTGGAATCTTCTGCCTGAACCACATTGATCTGCTAATTTGCCTTCTTGTATTGAACAACAAAGTGACCTTTTCCTGTGCATTGAAAATAGCGTTTTTTCTATCTTATCAATTCTCTTAGACTCTTTAGTTTTATTTACTGGCACAGTTCAATTATTAGACCCCTTAGCGCCCATGTTCCCCTTCATAGGATTCAAATTTTGTACTGAACTAGGTTTGAAACTTCTATTAGGGCATTGAATGTAGCTTCTAGTAAATTTAAATGATCCTTCATAGGCGAGGTGGTAATCTCAGTACCAAACATGGAAGACATGATTTGATATAAATTGTAATAGGGCTGAAGGGCTGCTTGCAGCATGATTCATGCATTATATTCGTCCAGTACTTCACTAAGACCAAAATCTGCTTTTTTTGATAGAAGCGATTGGCAAAGCTTGGTAATGATTCATCACACTTATATTTGGTTCCCACAAATTCTTGTTTGCGCTTTGACATATGCGTGGGTCATCCATATTATATTATGATGACTTCCTTTTTCTCTGAGTATGACCAGCTGTCCTTCTCTAGATGGGGTAATACTAGGCTCTGATAATCATTTGTATAAACAGGTGATTACTGTCAAAGCCTTTTGATGATCACAAGAACCAAACATTATCATGTCAAATAATCAGAAAAATTCAGGGGCGTTATCTTAATGGGATGTAGGTAATTTTTCATAGCTCTAAATTCCACCAAAGTTTCTCAAGACAGAAATTTTGTTAAGATACTCAATCAACTAGAGGAGGGGTTTTGGGAGTCATTTCTGAAATGGCTGTAAAAGTGGTCAGCATATTTTGTGGAATAATCAGCTTCCAAACTGGAGTTCTTAGGGTCCTTTCTTGGGTCAGTCGCCGCATAGGGCTCACATTCACATTTATAAGTCTTAATCTCTTCCAAATTCTTCATCAGTCGCTCTATATCTATGTTGAATGCCCTTAATAAAATGCAATTCGCTTCACATTCCATTAAAAAAATAAAATTTTCTTAAACTAAATCTCCCTCCTTATTTCTTTAATAATATTACTTTTACTAGAAACTCTTTACTGCAACTAGAGACATCTTTGACTCCTTCCTTGATCTTGGGAACTTCTCCTACAAGTTAGCAAATTGTCAATGATTTGCAGAATTCAAGTTGTTCTTGTTGATGGCTTCCGACTCTGTATAGAGCAAACTTAATTCATTCTTGTATGACATCTTGTACTAGTTTATTCTTCTCAGCTACAATCCCTGTAGTGAGCACCAATTGTTAAAATTTAGCGGCTTTGCTGTTTGTTCATGAATAATTACCCCTATTTGATAACATGCACATTTTTGGTTTGTGTATTCTTTGTGTTGTCTGATGATATATGTTTGTTGGATTTTTGGCTTGAAACAAGACTCTCTGGAGCTTTTTGCCTTAAATCCAACAATATTTTTGAGGTGCTTTTCTCATTACTTATATAAAAATAATCAATACAAATAAATACTAAAAGGTTTAGTGTTTATATATTTTTATTGGGCGCCGCGCAGGGGTAAAAGGAGAACACTTAATAAAATGAGAAGGTAGCTAAAACGTTGAGCCAAAAAATTCAGATAGCTTAGTAAATTCCATATTAGGTGATATGATGCCGTTAACCTATCAGATTCTTCAAACTTGCATCGTTTGGGCGGAATGGCCATTTGAGGGTCAGGACATGAAGGAATAGTCCATTAGGTAGTCTCTTTTTGAATTTGACCCAATCAATGAGCTGTAAAATTTCTTCAATTGGTTGGACCCCTTCTTACCCTATATAAGGGGCCAGTTTCCATGGTTTAACTTTTACTAAACTAGACAAGGCCAGGGGAGTACCCTCCTCTCAACACCCCAAATTCAGCTGTCAGTTTGGTGCAATCTGACCGCCCAAACTCGTTTTGGTTGCCCGATCTTTCATAAAAGTGTTACCATGGTTTGTGGGGTTCCACCATGAATTGACCAGGGTCTTTTGGCCGATATTTAACTTATTTTCCTCTGAACCACTATTATCAATATATTGGACTTGTATTTGTTGGACATTAACCCTTCAAGAGTGGTAGGAAGAGAATAAGGGCACTAAAAACTGGTCATAGGCTCATTTGATGGTGTCTCCATAAGCGAATGATTTGATAGATTACTCATCCCATTGCTTATATGTGACCAAAATGGCCCTTCCCAGATATAACCAAGCTTTTAAAATCTAGGAGTGATGCAGTTGTGATAATACAATACCAAGTCAGCTATTATATAGAAGGGAGAGGGTCAAGGAGCTCATTAGCTGCTTTACCTTCTTTTGTGACTGTCTTGGACAAGTTAATCATAGCTTCCACTTTTAGTTGGATAATGGTTGATCCAACTTTTTCATGGCTTTATCTGGGTCAGTTCTGTCAGTAAAAATATCTTTAGATAGTAGAGCTGTACCCCATGTTCTCGGTCATACAACACACATAAAGGGGACATCTTTAAGATGCAATGATAATTTGGTAGGCCATTAGGGGACTAGGTAAGTAAAGATCCCAGTTGAGAGGGTCTTAATTGCCAGCTTTCGAAGTATTAATATAAGGGTTTCGTTAACTCTTTCTAAAGCTCCATTTGGGGATGGTTTATACGGGGCTGAGAAGATTTGTTGCACTATCATGGAGGTGGCAAGAAGCTTTACCACTCAGGAGGTAAAATTTTTTCAATTATCACATATGAGGACCTGGGGGCACACATTCTGGGTGATATTGTAGTGGTGTAAAAAGGTGGTCGTGGCTTTAGCAGACTGAGATGGGGGAGCTAGAGCTTCAACCCTTTTGGTGAAATAGTTAATACCAACTAAGATATAGTGATTATCACCTGTGGTCTGACTTTGAGGACCTACCACATCCAAACTTATGGTGTGGAAGGGTTGTTGATGCGTTTTAGGTCGATACTGATAACAGGCCTTGAAGCTAGAATGTTTTTTACAGGTCAGGCATGCATCCAAGACTTCGGTTATGGCTTCTAGGGATGCCCTCCCAGTGGTATCGCTATTTCACTCACTCATATATTTTGCTTATACCACCATGCCCATGTAATATGGGACTCCAAGATGACAGGAACTCACCCTGACGGCTGGAGATAGGGCAACCAATTTACTCCTACTTTCTTATATAATTTCCCATATTCCACCTTATTGTTGTGGTAGTGTCGAGCTAGTTTTTTTACAGGTTATCTTCATCAGCCCATGCACCTGGAGTCATTAGGAGATCATGTAGCCTCTCAGCTTCACTATTGTCTAAGTGAAGAACTGGCAGCCGTGTTAACACATCTACATTCATATTTCGCATTCCTGCCCTCTACTCAATAGTCATATCATAATGCTGGAGCTTCAGAGTCCAGCGAGCCAAAAGCCCTGTGAGGTCCTTTATATTATGCAACATTTAAGAGAGGCGTGGTCTGTAATCACTTTGACGAAGTTACATATAGGAATGGGTGGTAGTGTTTGATAGCAAGCAGGACAGACAAGCACTCCTTCTCTGTGACGCTGTAGTTACGCTCAGCTTTTGAAAGAATTTTGATGAAGTAAGACATGTGATGATTGACCCCATGCTCATCCAATTGAGCCAATATAGCTCCAACAGCGTAGTCATTAGCATCTGTAAGCAACGTGTAGGGTTTGTTGCAGTCAGAATGGCGGAGTATTGGCCTTTTTTGCAAGAGATCCCTCAGAGTCTCAAATGCGGCCTCTTTTTCAGCATTCTAATAAAGATGGTCTTTTTAGCTAGGAGGCGGACAAGGGGCTCTCTGAGCAGGGTGAATTTTGGGATAAATTGATGGTAGTACCATATCATGCCCAAGAATACCTGGATATCAAAGGGTTTTGGGCGCAGTCATCTTGGATTTTGCTTTAACTTTATCTTGAAGTGGTGTATCCCATCGTGTGAGATAGCTTGTTCAAGGAAATCCAGATTTCTCTGGAAAAAGGTACATATGGAAGACTTTAGTTTAATATTAGATGCCCGCAAGCGTTTAAACACCTCATTTAGGTTTGTGAGGTGAAAATTTAGAGTCTTGTAGGAAAATGTGATGTCATCAAGATATCTAATCACACAGCTCAGATTAAGATCATGGAGAATGTGATCCATTGACCGTTGGAAAATGGCAGGTGCGTTACACAACCTTGTGTTAGTCGGGTGGGTTGGAAGAGACCCTCACTGCAGATAAGATCACATTTCTGGTCTTGTGTAGAAAGGTCCAATTACCAATAACCGCTAGCCAGGTCCATGGCTGAAAAGAACTTGGACTCAGAGAGTTGGTCCAGAGCTTCATCAATGCGAGGGATAGGGTAACTATTCTATTTAAAGAGATTGTTTAATTTAAAGTAGTCCATAACTACCTGATGAGCTCCATTATTCTTCTTTATTAATAAGAGTGGGGATGACCAAGGGCTTTGAGACAGCACCAGCAGTCCAGCATCCAGCAGATGTTTGAGCTCAGTCCACCTCTTTAGATCTTCAACTTTTGATTTGCAGTAGATTTTGGAGATAATGAGTTTAGCATCCTTAACGTCAATAGTATACGTTCACCCCTTCATGTGCCAATAGTCATTGTCAGATTTTAGGAAAATATCATTAAAGGCCTCTAGTAGTGTGTGGACTTTATCAGCTCAGCTGGAGTTGATTCATCGGAGATATGAAAATTAGGAAAAGTACACAATGATTAGTCAGCGGGTAAACCATATCATACATAGACCTATTACATAAGGCTTGCTTGATGTACCTTAATGGGTATTAGAAGGCCTTTGCTGATCGCCTAATGCTTTTTTACCACCATATCCTTATTGGTTAGATTCCCTAGCAGAAGGTTAATAAGCCGATGATAGGCGGGGTCTAACACGCCTGTCAAAGCTCTGGTCTCTAAAGGACTAAATCCATCAATGCTAATGAGGTGCAATAGGCAGTTGTATGGGATTTGCAAGGTAATCTTCGTGTCAACTACCCTTTGTTCCCCAGCCTTAATGGCCACCTCTTCAGAAAGCGTAGAAAGGATAACCTACAGGGCGTCCACTGAAGGAGGCAACATTTTTATATGCCTGCCTGCCGTGGTGTAATGCAGGGATAAAGAGGAGAAGGGATACTCAACTGTGCAAACATAATCCTTTTTATTGAGCTCATCATAATACAGAATCAGAGGAACCTCATAGTTAAGCAGTGAGAGATAGCACTGATTCAAATCAAAACTTTTGTTTGAGCATAAATTAGGTTCCAATGAGTAAATCGTAGGTATTATTGGCCAAGGCCACTACTGTAGCTGACAAGAGAGGCTTCCTAAAACGAAATAGGCTGGGAAGAGTATTCCTGATGGCGCGAATGTTGTTTGGACCCTCAGTTCCAAACTCTTGAGTGAAGTTGAGGTCAGGGGCCAGCTTAATTTTCTTAATGAGCTTGGTTGACACAACGTTTATGGGGGACCCAGTGTAAAGGATAACTATAACCCGCTTTACATTAAGAACGACCTATACTTTAGTTAAAGTACCACTCAAGGTGGGGGAAAGAGCGAGGACCTCTTTTAGATGAAAATTGGAGGCAATGGCGTTTAAACCGTTTCAGGTTATTTCCCCTGGATAGTCTGCAGGGTATGAATGCACTGGGTAGATCGGAGAAATGTGGCAATAAACTGCTCCACGTCACAGAAAGTGTCAATGATCAGAAAGATCTCTGATCACTTGCTGAAGATAATTTAGACAAGGGAGCTTAGCCCAGACACTCTCTTCAGGTTCAATCAGTCAGACACCTCCACTTAACCTGGGGCTCCTAAAACATAATGACCAACATCTTCATCACCCCCTTCAGGCTCGTCATCAGAGGAATTATCAATGCAGGTTAGGAAGACCATAAGGGGGTAGGTTTAGAATTTCTCTATTGGATGATAGGTCCTGGGGTTGCTCCTCTAAATTATTAATCTTTGGGGAGGCGTTGCATTTGTCATATCTCGAGCTTCAACTTTAAAGTATGGGGTTGGTGCTTCCTCATGGAGACAGGTTTCAGACTAGAGTTTGCTGAATGAGAGGTTGAGGGGGATAGCACCTTGAAGTGGCTGCTTTAACTTCAACCGCTTTGCAATGTTCAGTATCTGTTTGCTTCTGTGAAACAGGAGTTTTAGCCTTTGTGACATGGTAATTTAACCCATTTTTAGTGGAGCTATTGGGACCTGTGAAAGGTGTTTAGACTTTGGATCCGTACAAGGGCCCAGTTGGTAGGCCACTTTGAAGAAGAAGAAGATGGGCAAGGCAAGGAGAGGACTTCTTTCACAAAAGGAATGTCCTGAACTGAAGAAGAAGGGTAGCACTGCCCCATCACAGCAATTACCATTTGAAAATCTCAATGAGAAGAAGAAGCTTTTGTGATGGTAATTCCTTATTAGCAGGTTTCCAGAGGGAAGCAATCATTGTCTAGGCTGGACTAGGCGACGTAGATGTTTGCTCAGAGACCCTTTTATAGGGTAAAGTTCATAGATATCAGCCACCTCTAACAATGCTTCCTTGATATCTCATACGCTTTTAAATGAGCGCATTATGAAAGAGAGTGAAGTATTGCCAAGGAAGCATAGGACGCCAAACCAGCCAAGATAGCTGAAATACTATCATTTAGGGGTAGCATTTTAGCAAGCAATAAGGGTTGAGCTCTTTTGTAAACTCATTTAGCAAAAGAAGTTATGGATTTGATCTGTTTTAGGCTAAGGCACATAAAGGCATGTTTTTGCCTGTTTAAAGTTTTTGGAGTCTAATTCATTAGTGAGTGCTTGCTTCACCACCGCCTAGGTACTGAAGGTGGCCATATGAAGAACCATTATCTCTTGAGTGCCATGTTTCAAGCAGGGAAGGTGTTAGTTGATTTTTAAGATGATACGCTGCTCCTTCCATAGCATCTTCATACATAAAGAGGAAAGAGATAATACTGCCCTCACCCGGGGTAAATGGGACTAAAAGGGGGTTTATGGATATCAGGGGAGGCCCCATAAGGGCTTGCAATGAGTGCTTCTCTAGACTTTTGAGGCGAGACAAACAATTAGCTAGATGGAGTTCTATGGAGGCTAGCTTAGGGTTTATTTCCATCGTTTTAGGTGGTTTTTTGTGGAGTACAGGCTCACCTGTAGTAAAACCACTTGTTGGATTTATGACTTGGAAAAAGGCTCGCTGGCTTTTTGCCTCGAAAAGAAAGATATCTTTTAGGGGATTTTCTCACCACTATATAAAGAAAGCTTAAACAAATAATTACTAAATGTTTTAGTGTTTATAGATTTTCTATTGGGCGTCACACGAGGGTAAAAGTGAAAGCACTAATTAAATTGAAAATAGTATTTAAAACGTTAAAGCTCCAAATTTGGCTAGCTTAGAAAATAAAAATTAGATAATATGAGCCATTAACCTATCAGATTTCTTGAACTTGCCTCATTTGGACAGAATGGCCAATTGAGGGTTGGAAACAGGAAGGGCAATTCCATTAGGTAATCTTATTTTGAATTTGACCCAATCAATGGGCTGAAAAATTTCTTTAATTGGTTGGACCCCTTCTTACCCTTTATAAATGCCAGTTTCCACAATGTAACTTTTACTAAACTAGACAAGGCCGGGGGAGGAGACTCCACTCAACCCCCCAAATTCATCTGTCAGTTTGGTGCAATCTGACCGCCCAAACTCGTTTTGGTTGCCCAAACTTTCATGAAAGTTTTAACCTGATTTGTGGGGTTCCATCAGGAATTGGCCAGAGTCTTTTGGCCGATATTTGATTTATTTTCCTCATAACCACTCTTAATGATACATTAGACTTGTAATTGTCTAACAATGATATTTGAATGATTATAGTATGAAGACTATTATCCATATAAGAATATATAACTAATGTTGGTCCAAAGCTTGACTGGTATTCCTCTTCAAAGTGCTCTAAATGTCTTCAGTAGGGATCTATAACCCTTATACGTCTAACTTGACACTGCTCAGATCCCTAGTTTACGGCCTTACCTCTAATGACATGAATTCATCAGCAATTCCCATCTCAGATCAGCTTCTCTTCTACAGATCCTTGACCCTTATTCTTTATCCTTCTAAAGAGCTCCCAATTAAAGCACACAAGCAAATATTACTGAAGATGTATAGAACTAAAGACAATAATAAATTCTTCTACTTAAGTTTTTCATGTTATTAAAGTTTTTATATCAGTGGAATATATAGAGGGAATTCAGCGCCCAACCCTCAGTTGATGCCTCAGCCCTGAAACAGAAGCTGTTGCCGTTGAATTTCCCCTTATCTTCTCACCAGTTATGGTCTTCCCATCCAGGCTAAAATTCCTTCGTTGGACATCCTCAAGACCTAAAGTGGAAAGAGTCAGAAAACGTGTCCCTGATGTTTTCTAATTGGTATTAGCTAACAAACCATATTTGGCAAGCGACCTGTTTAGGTAATTGGACTTGTTACCCATTATGGCAGGTTAAAAAACAACCAATTGATTTTCTAGTTGAAAGCGGCATCATTTGCCTCACAACTTGCTTTTTATATTCCTAATCAATCAGTGATGAAACCTGACAGATCCTAATTGGTACAACTGATAGTTAATCATCAATCAACTATCAGATGTCTCCATTTTGTCAGCAACTCTGCCTGACAAGATCTTAATTATCCACATGGATTGATCCTGAATGAGTCTGAACCAGGCGAATTACCTAAAATCTTCTAAACATTATTAACTCAAAATGGGGCTCACCTGATATCCAATTCACTTGCTATATAAAATTATCCCCTAGCGATCCATGTTAATCTAGATGGCTGAAAATGTAGGCAAAAATCCCAACAACATGTAAATCAAAAATTTTGTCATCTGCGCCACCGTTACTGTTTTGTTACATGGAATAAAACAATAACTTTTTAATATGTCCTTTTACTACCATGATAGCATCATACCACTCCAACAAAGGTAGCCCCACACTTTAAAATTGACTGAGAGTGAATTCTATGACCCGCTGATTTTTGGATTGGTACCAACAACCTTGCATGAGGCTGCCATTTGGTTTCATATTATTGCAAACAAAGAACTCCTTTGATTAACTTTCCAATTGTATGGCGAATCCAACCCAGTTATAGTACAGCAGTTAAACTCTCATGCATTTGCCTTTCTAGGGTGCCTTAAAGTTATTCCAGCATGATATTCCCTGATTATTTCCAGGCGAAGTGGTCGGAGGGAACTTATAAACACTCTGGAACCATATTATCTCATCCTTTTTTAAGGTACCTATTAGTATATCCTATTTAATTTTAAATTTGCTGAGAACCATGGTAAATTTCCGGAGATATGACTGAGATAAGAAGACTTTTATAAAACATACCATATTCCTATAGGTTATCAATGAAGCAAACTGGCATGCATGAAGTGGTGGAGATTTTCTTTCAAACAACATTTTGGAAGAATCACCAAGCAAATGTTGTAAAGCTCCAAATACATGGGAACTGGCACTAATGCAGGGTTTTTACTCTAAGAACCAGCCAAACCATTCTCCTTGCTTTCAAAACTCATAACAAAACATATATTGGTTAAGGGTCTCATGTCACCAGGTTTGCTGCAGGGTTAGGACTTGAGGAACCTGGTATTAAAACAGGGCACAATGATTTGTACAAAAGCAAAATGGCTTTGTAGAACCATGTAGATGACGAAGCCAAATGGTTAGTCTTTCCATAACGCCAAAAATTATTTGTCATAAATATCATAATTCAACTCAGATTAGGACTTTTTTCTGAGAAAGATATACTTTTTGATGCTAAACACTCTTTACACAAATGTAACAAAGAAGCAGCTATTGAAAAATGGAAGCATCACTAGCCATTATTATTTCCTATCAGGGTCCACATAGTGAAGACCCGATGTGGAAGGCAGAGTGAACTTTACAAGTTGGACGTCATCCTTTAGTGCATAGAAACACCGAAATATTTTGGCCCCACTAACCTTATATAAAGGCTCCCCTACATCAGAAAGGTTTGGTTTAACTTTTTATGATAGGTGAAAATACCTTAAAAAGCATCTCCGTTGTTTAACCAATGTTGGTGGTGGCCAAATTTTAAATTGCCTTCTGCTTGTCTGCAGTTATCATGTAGCCTTTATCAAAAATGATGTTGTCCAAGAAGTTGATTTGGGGCTTTTAAAACTCACACTTACTTGTTTTCAGAGCATGTTTAGTGACCTCAAATGCTCAACCACCTATTGCAGGTAAATTTCACGGGATTCTTGATTATGGAAAAGCCCAGAATTTCATCAATGTAGGCTACAGAACATACACCTAACAACCCCAAGGCTGCTCAATATGACGTTGGAAAATTGCTGAAGCATCCTTGAGCCCAAAAGTCATGACTCAGAATTAAAAATCCATTCCTGGTACAGAATGCATCAGTCATTCTTGCCCCTCTATTGATGAGAATCTGATAAATGGCATCCAAGCAGTCCAATTTTAAGAAAACTTTAGATTTTTCCGCATGGAAAATGATATTATGACTCCACAAGGATTGGATTCAGATCATGTATGATAACATTATTCAGGTTAACATAATCTACTCAAGGGTTTCTAGTAACATCTGCTTTTTCCATAAAAGACGTGGTGATCTTACTGGAGAGTATTATGTTATTTGGCTCGCTTAATAAGATGCTCTGTGACCTAAACATTTAAAGCTGCCTCTTCCCACAAAATCGAAATGTATATTGGGGAAGAAATGCGCACCAGGTTAACTGTGAGCTTGAAGCAATTAAATTTAGAAATTTCTTTCAAAAAAATTTCAAAAGAATTAAATGAAGATTCCAACTTATCAAGCAGTAAGGTAAATGCACTTTTTTATTGGCTTTAGAATAGGTGTAAGACTGATTATAAACACATTTGGCCATTAGTAAAATTGGATTTAGTGTCTACTTCAGACATGAGGTTATTAAATTCTGTCCACTACCAGGGATAAAGTCAAGGTGTTAGCTTTCTATTTTTTCTGATATCAAATTTTCGCCACCACTCCCTAGATTTTTGCGTAAAGGAGATTTTGAATGTCAAAAAGATGTCAGCCAAATGGTAGTTGCCCACTTGATAATTAGCTAAACCTTGAAACTTTAGTGTGGGAATACTATGGGCACCTTCCTAACAGTACTACCAGTTAATTCCATAACTCAGGGTAGTTATTTGGGTCCAAATCAATAAGATTCTCATAGGCCCTAGTATCCACAAAAATAGTTATTTTGAATTTTACTGAAGGGGAGGAAAAATCATCAGAAAAAAGAAAGAACCAGAAATATGTTAATTAATAACAGATAGGCCTTTATATCATAATTGGGTCTCTCCGCATAATTTACTCACACCCCAGGATACATTTCCTAAAAAAAGATTAGAGAGAAAGGTAGCCAGATCGTGTATCCTCCCCATTAGGTTGGAACCAGTTAGTGTTAAAAAATAGAGAATGGTAGTTTGCAACCCTACCACTGAAGTTACATATCTCACGGTAATCTAAGCAACAGCATACTTACCAACATTTCTATTAATAATTCCTATTCAAATTTTGAGTTTGGCTATTAGTCTTATGGGAAAAGCACTGGTTCTAAGGGGTGATGTGATATATGTGGGCTTGTTCAAAGTCTGAACTTTCAAGAGCTTCCATTTAGCTTATTTTCATTTAAGAGTTTTATAAGATAGAGCACAATCATGCTTTATAGGAAAAACCCTGATCTGATAGAAGCCTGGACGTCTCTTTTAAAAACCATCACAGTGATGCACATTTACAATGTGGGTTTACAGGCTCTTAGGGAGGGCGTTTCATAGGAGTGAAAATCTCAGGGTTTCTATCAATTATTGACTTGAGTGTTAAAATCATGCTAACTCTTGAGTTCTAACAAGATTAAGGGAGTAACTGTGGTAGCCACTCCCCATTTAAAGTAAAATCAGTTTCTTGGGTTCCATATTTATATGGGTCTTCTCAGGTGAAATAAGTTTGCTATATTAATTTAATCATTCATCAATAACTTGGAGCTAGACCCCCGCTAAACCTCACATTTACCAAATCCAAAGATTTGTAAAAATAAAATCTCCATTTACAAAAGAACACTTGTGCTTTTGAAACAGTCTTTAAGGTATTCACAGGTGAAACAAACGCGTCTAAGTTACTGAATTTTTAATTAGAACTTGGGCTAGACTCCCACCAACCTTTGAGATCCTCATAACTGAAGGTATGGTTTTAATGAAGCCTCCACTAACAAAGAGTACTTGGGTTTTCAAGCCAATATCTATAGGTTTCAATGCAGGTTAAAAATTGACAGTTTAATTACTTATCCTTTTTCCAGTTGGGGTGGGAAAATCGCCCCAAAGAACTCAATCAGATGTCACAAAATTTGGTAAGAAAATCTGCCATATCAGAACTTTCCTTGCAGGAGAATCTAAAGTGGAACAAAGAAATAAAGTTTTAACTACATCAAACAGAGTTAAAGTCTGGTCCCAAGTATAAAATTTATTTAAGTACATCCCAATGGGAGTTTTACTTGGCGTATCAAGGAACTCTTAGAAGGCATGATGGAAGACATGGTAGGAATAAGTGCTTTCAGAAAGCATTCCAAACCTTTTTCAGACTTGCATTATTGAGGCTGTGCTCAGAACATTTTAAAAACCCAGTCAACTGCATCATGTAACAAGCAATACAGCAAATATACGCTAAAAGGTGTTGAATGAAAGCTTTTTTAAATTTGTATGGATAGAATTTTCCGGAGCAATGGAAGCTAGCACCTGCTGAAATTCAGAATACACTTCTGGAGTAGGTCTTGAAATTAACTTGCAGGACTTAGAGGTCCAATACCACTAGGTACAAGCAGGAAAGGTAGTGACCTCTAAATTGGATGTGGTTAGAATAAAGCACAGTTGTACAAAGAGAAAAAAGATCAGAAACGCCATGGTAAGCAAAAAATAATGATTTTAAACAAACGGTCAATATAAACAGGTGATGCTCATAGAGAGCTCTACTAAGAGAATTCTTTTGGACATATAAAAAAGGTTTATTTGCTTAATTTTCATGAGTTTGTCTTTAGCTTTATCTTATCTTAAAAGGTGGTGAGAAATAACCAACCACACAACCATGGTACAATATAAGTATAATAACTAAAGGATGACACCTCAAAATGTGACAGTACCCAGATGACCAGGGAATGAGTGTACACAATTTTATAAATTTAATGCTTTCAAAAATGCAAAGATCGGTTAGATGCCAGTGGTTTCCATTACCAAGTCAGATCTGATCTTAGATTATTTTGTGCCTCTTTGTGGAAGGGTTCAGGCTTCCCTAAGAGGGAAATAGCATCTATAGATAATCTAGACAAAACAGAATGATATTTAATTGAGAAATTCTCAAGGAGTCTGCAGAGGAGTCAAACCAAGAGACCATCTGCTAAGCAAAAAAGAATGTGAGCTTTTTAACTAAAATAAGCCGACCAATGAATAAGGTTGGTCTCGAATTTTTTTTAGAAAATTGAGGGAGCCATATTCCATTAGTTAAGGCACTGCACTCAATCCAACTAATAACGGCAACGTCCCATCAATTGCATAGAAAGCTTTATTAAGCTTTCACTTGGTTATTGAGTGAAACAGAAGCTTCTCAGATTTGGCAATATTGTAAACTGAATGGAACTCAAAGCATGTTCTCTTATTGAACATGATGACCCATCATAATTCTCAAAAAAGTTGGTGCATGTATATGCCATAGATGTAAGACACGTTTAATATCATGCGCACCCCTAGAATCAACCTGGACATAAATTACTTACCCTAGCGATTGTCCAGGGTTTGCTTCTGGTCAGGCCGGCTCACCACGTCCCTTTGCCTTATCCCGCTCAGCCTTATTTGTACAATCTGTCCCACAAATGATGCCATTAACTATAGCACGAAAATAGGGATCACTTAACTGGCTGAAATTGGCAATATGGTTATTGGTTGATGGGTGTTAGCGTTTTGGCGCCCTGTTGGTACTCATTTTTTTCTTTAAATTAGCCTTTATAATGCGTTTGAGATTACTCTTCACTCTAAACACATAATATTGTAATGGGGCCTGACTACCCTACTCTGAGACAGGGCATTTGCAGAAAGTTTCAGCTACATGCTCTATACTTCTCGTCATAAGAACAAGGCACTAAAGTAAGTCTCAATTTGTAAATTGATCACTTTTTGGGCGAGATTTGGTAGATCATAAATGGCTCCTTCTAATTGGGTTTCCCTAACCCCAGTGGGACCAGGTTTATTGTTGTAAAGTAATGAATCTCTTAAGGTAAGTGGTGTAGCGATATCTGCTTTCTATTATATCTTCACTGATAATTGCTTTTTCCACCGTATCATTTGTGGGATTAGAATCAGAGCTTTATTGGGTTGAAATATCGTTGATATTTTGCTGCCAAAATTAAACTATCGTGCTTATAGTTGACATGTTCTATTATACTAGCATTATTTTGTTCTGGAGATGCTTCTTCTGGAGCTTCTCTAGCATTAGAAAAATGTTGCTCCTCCTCTAGGGATGAGTATGGGTAGTATAACCTTTGGTAATACTTCTAGAGTCTTTTTTAGGAGAGACATGCAGACATTTTATCAGTGTGCCCAGAAATTAACTCGAGTTCCTTTTTGTAGGAGTGTATGTGGCTGTCAAATTTAAGCCAGGTAGAGTATGCGCTAGGTGCCTTCCAGAATTACAACAATGGGGCAGGTGCGGGATTTTCAGTCTATCGCCTGCCCAAAAGAAAGTGAGCCAAATTTTACCTTAAGTTTACCATCCTTAAGCTTTTTTATAGCCATGAAAGCGGAAAATGAAACTTTAACTAACCTGCCATTAAGGGGTGCGTGAGCACCCAGAAGTTAAGCCTGAATGCCAAAGGAAATGCTGATCAGACAACTTTAACGTGGGACAAAATAAGGCCAACCCATGAACTGCAACTCAAAAGGGTGGTAAGAAGAAAACTGGCACACATACAGGTGATGCTACTACAAAGATGGAGGTTCAAGCGTGGAAAGCTTGTTGCCATGGCAATGGGTTGGTCCCACCATAGGGTTGTAGGCGATTGGATGGGTGGTAAGATTGCAAAATCTCACCCAGTGGCGAAGTAAAGCCTCCAACAAGGGTGACATATCCTTAGGTTGAATAGCTTTAGTAAGCAGGAATTGTCTAAGGATGCCCTGAGTACAGAATGCCGTGTATGATGGTAGGCAACATTGTTGTTATAATGGCCACAAGGGCCCAGTCATTACACAACCCAAAAATTATTTTAGATGGGTTTTGCGGTAGATACCAGGAGAAAAATTCCCAGAATTCAATTTTATTCACTGTTTGATTTTTATTTGTAATATAAGTAAAAAGAAATTGATTAACAAAATAACTGTCAGGGATATTTGCTTAGATGCTAGGTCGCTTAGTTAAAAGTTGGAATGCATTGGCATGGGGGCCTCAATTTTACAACCTATAATGAGTAACTTGAATGGAAATTATCAAAATTAATTGGACATGTAAGTGGAAGACTGAATCGATGTTAATTAAGCCTCTGGCACCCAAATCGCCTTTTTATCATGATTGTGCCTGCCCTACAAGCGGCATTTACTTGAAAGGTGGTGGGAACCTCCTAGGGCCAATCCAAGTATGGATGGTCCTAATTGATTCAAAATGAGTTTAGGGATACCATTCTCAACCGCCCCTAGTTTCCCTATTTTTTTCAATTTTCTGACATTCAGCAGTATATGCCCCCCTCAAATGAGGAGAATTTTCTATCCTACGTTGATCCGTCAGAACTCAAACCAGGCATCAGGGAAGACATCACTTTACTATTCCCGTGTCAGGCCCTTTCTGATGAAACTTTAGTGTAAACAGCCTTAATATGTTGTAAAAATTAACAGTCATCAGAAAAGGAATGGGTGGAGGGGCCTTCAGGTGGTTGAAGTAACCCCCGCTCATCTACCACATGGGCAAGCTCCCCTGTGTGATTAGGGGGACGACCTCCCTCTTCAGACCCTTCTTGATGGAAAATGGGAACGCCTCTCAATCTAACATGCAAGGGGCGCTCCCCCAGACTTACATTATCCTTTCCTTTTCAAGAGGGGGTTAACCCACCATGAACCTTGGTAAGGGCGACATTCTTATGTGTGCTTTCAGTAGCTTGATTGCCATTAGTGTTGCAACCTTTGGAGGGTGTGGAGCCTCAGGACGAGTAGTGTAGAATGCTTTGACTAACATATAACCGTTTAAGTAGTCCTGAGCACTAACACAGCTATTCTCATAAGCTGAGCAATCTTTTAATTGACTAAATATCAACATGAATGGCGCGTTATATATGAAGCTGAGAAAACGCTGACCTCAGTCATTTCTGACCACTCAATATCAATCATCTAGGGTTCTAGCGGAAGTAGGCCATTTTTGGGGACAATTGTGATACATGGAATATTGGTGTTGCTTCTAATGAGCTGGCAACTTTCAGCAGAACGCACCGCTCCCCAGGTCCTCTTCTACCAAATGATGCCCAGAACATTTACTCACAAATTTTCAAGGGGGCATTCAATTTGTAAGTGGCGCGTGTCCAATATAATATTTAATCCCACCTTTATATCATGCGCCTGAAGGCACTTCTTGTCAAAAAACTACTTAAAATACTAATAGTTTTAGTAGGTATTTATAGACCAAGGACTGGGTGGAGTTTATTTGATGTGCATTCTCAGCTGTGGCCTTCACCTCCATACAAAGGCAAAGTCCTTTTAAAAACGAAGGACCATAAACTAAAGTGGCTTCATAGGGGTTAATCCTGTAGATGCGAGGGCTTTATTGTTGTATTTGAACTGAGCGAGATGTAGATCGTCCTCCAAAGTATTCTGAGCCTCCGTAGTATAACACCAGATATTGCTATACAATTTGATGTAAACAATTGGTTTGGCTATCTACCTAAAGATGGTACGCAGTTGAATGACAGCGTAATTTTTTAAATTTCCAGCAGTTCATTCCAGAATCGCGCCATGGATTAACCACTGAAACTGCTGATGATTTCCTGCACCAACCCAAAAATGGAGAACACATGTTTCACAAACATTATGGCCATCTCCTTGGAGGTGATGGCTGAAGAACAGCATATAAAAAGCTAAAATATGGTGAAGCGAGCTATGACTATCATAACAACCATAAGCCCATTGGAACTTGGCAGCTCAGCAATGAAGTCTGCTGACACAGAAAACCATGTCCCCTCAACCTGCTTCAGGGGTGGAGGAGACCAATATTTCCTGATCTGTATAACATGACCCATGCGCATGGCACAGAATTTGTAAGCTATAATGTATTATCTTTTGACATGACAAGGCAGATGTAGTTCTTCTTAATCAGGTCGAGACACCTCTTGTTGCTTAAATGCACCACTGCAGGGGGTTTGTGGTGTGTACAGATGACTTCGTCGTGGAGGAGGGCGGCACCCTCAAGTGTGACCTAAATCTGATAAGACCCTCAACCAAAAGATAGAGTGAGTGCTTGTGCTTCAGGAGTGTTTACTGCTCTAACAACTTTAATCTTTCAAACAAGTTGTTTGTGCACTAGGACCCATAAAACCAGAGGCTTTCTAAACTCAAATCTACCACCAATTTTTGGGAGGAGCAATAGCTAGAACCTCAGGCTAGTGTTATTACTGTGATAAGGTCTCTCACATTAGCCTCCACCGGTCATAGCGCTGGCTTTTGACTCAGAAATTCAGGGAGCACATTCAACGCTCCATTCACATTCTTGTACTTGAAGTTGAAGCTGCATATGTCACGATATGTCCAAGCTTGTTGGTGCATAAACTTTTAAAGATTATGGAGGTAAAGGAGAGCTTGGTGACTTGCTTGTCAGTTACCTTTTGGTGAGAACCCTGAAAAAGATAACTGTAATGATTTAGGACCCACGCCAGAGCGCCCAACTCTTTTTTGTAGATGGCTAGGGCTGCTCAATAGAAGTAAACCTATGGGAGAAATAGGCGACTTGGTGTTTTGAGCCATAGTGCTCTTGGAGCAGAACAGCCCCTAACACAAAGGAAGATGCATCACATTCTATGTTATATAGTTTAGTTGAGTCAGCATGTCTAAGGACTGAGGCCAATAAAAATACCTCCTTACTTGATTCAAACGCTCATTGATATTCAGAAGTCAAGTGAGAGGAACCATATTTACCAAAAGGGGATGCAGTGGCACAGCCAGTTAGAAAAAAAGTATAGGGGAGAATTTTTTAAGGAATATTGTGGCACCCAGAAAGCTCCTCAACTGATTCTGGGTTGTGGGGTGTGGGCCACTCACTTATATCTTTAAGTTTACAGGGAGTTATGTCTATCTGTCTTATAGAACTAAGTTACCCAGAAAAATAACTTCTTTCAAATAGGATTAGACCTTAACGGATTAACAAAAAGACCTGGCATATGAAGAGCAGCCTGCACAGCCTCCAGGTCTTTTCTCATGAAGCTCAGGTGCGGGTGAATGAATTAGTATATCGTTAATCTATGCCACCATAAAGGTGAATCTAAGGTCACACAGCATACTATCAATCATCCACTATAGCATTTGTTAGATCCTGGTGGTTGACTCAAAAATAAACCCTTTGACAACCAACAGATCTGGTCAATTATCCTCCTAATCCTCGAGCTAATACTCTAATTAAAGCCTATGGCATCAACTTGGCTCAGAATGATTATTACAACCTGGATTTAATTATATTTTCAAAAGCTCAGGCTGTATACACTTGCACATTTAGCCAATCTTCTCTGCAATCACTCTCTTGGGCCAATTAACCAAAACATCAATTCAATCCGACTATTCTATTATGTAGGTCAGGCTTAATACATTTGCGCAGTTATCTGATTATCACTGCACCAAAAATTGACAACTAATCTTGACCAATCGGAACCAATATCATATATTCAAAATGGGAATTATTTGGGATTGACCTGAAGAAAACATCTACAAATCCCATGAACAAATATAAAGAAAAAATATAATTATTTTCCGCCTTAAGACAAAATTTTGTAAGTTGGTACACATAATTGACATGATATCACTTGCACATGGACCACCCAAATGGGAGTACCTAATGCTATCAAGAGGGACAGTTGACATCTTAATTAGGTAGTTGTTTTTGTCAGCTGTATGATGAATCACATTTTGATCTGACCCTAAGGTAATTTTTGTATGTTGATACACATAACTGGCATGGTAGCACTTGCACATGCACTGCCCATGTAAGAGTACCTAGTGCTATTGAGAGACCTGCTGACGTCTCAATTAAGGGTATGTTATTTGTTTAAATCAATGCTTAAATCTCCCAAGATACATATTTTGTCAGCAGTATGATGAAACTCATTTTGAGATGATCCTTGGACAATTTTGCATGCTCATTGTTGCGAATTTTGTCCCTGAAATCCTCATGAATTTGAAAGTATTTTGCAACCAATAAAAATAGCAATAGTTCTCAGTCATATCATTTCAAGGGCTGAACTGAGTTGGAAAATGTATTGATATTGCATGCTTGTGTGTAGCCAGGAGATGCCCTAGAGGTAAAATACTGGCGGTTGGCCTAATGAATAAATATCCATATATATAGTCCAATAAAGGTCTATTTTATTTAATCTTATTTCCAGTTTTTATCTTAAGTCACTTTTTGAGAGTGTCAACAAGATGGGACCCTGTGATCCACAGTTTGTAACCTTTTCCTGCCTCAGTTGAAGTTCCCAATTACAGAGGGAAAATCAAGCCCAAAATCGGCCAGAAGATTTGGGGCCAGTTGAATATTCCTAGTGAGGTTACAAACGGTCAAAATACTGTAAGCCACTTATAAAATTTAAGATCATTAATCCAAACTTCATCCCAATTAAGCGTGCAGGAATTAATCTGTCAAGTGGGCGATACTTGGATATTTAAAACTTTTCTCAATCAAAATTGGTAATACACTCTCTAAAATAAGACAACATAACCAGTTTCTGCCAGATTCGCCCAAACAAAATTGAGACAATGAGATGGAATCTAGCTCTAATGCGGGTCCCTCCTACTCCCTTGATCTTATAACAGTGGGGGAGCTCATGTGGATACAAAAAGCCTAAATGACATTACATTTGAAAGCACAGAACGACTCACCATACATGTCACTTTGGGTGGAAGAAATTACCAGGACTTAAATTTAAATCACAATGATTTTAAAAGTTATTTTTGGACCTAGATGGATACTGTGAATAATAATATTGAAGACCTAATTAGCCTTAACAATGTTGACATAATGGCCAACCTGCATAAAGTGACCAACATGTAGAAGACAACACATGTTAACAGAGATGTTAAGGCTGATTGTATAACAACTGTGTTTACGTAAAGTTTATGAAAGGGTTCAAGAGCTTGGTCAATTAAAAAATATATAATAATAGCATTGTAATACAAAAAAAATATAGTAAAAAAAGAAAAGCAAAATAATAACGATATATTTATATCACCTATGTAATACATTGGTTTCCACTTGAGGATGGGGAGAGGATCTAACCCCAGACTCATTGGCAGTTCAGGCCAAATTTACAATACAAGGATTCAACTCCAGATTTGTCAGAAGTTCAGGCTGAATTTGAGAAAAAAGAGGATCCTACTCCAGATTATTCAGCAGTTCAGGCCAAAATTAGCAAATGACATAGATCAATGAAGGCTAACTGGGAACCGTAGGGCTTATGTTTGAGTCAAGTGGGAGGAAATGGTAGATTCTTATGGTTGACTCAAAATATATCCTTTGACAACCAAAAAGATTAGGCTGATTATCATCCTAATGCTCAAGCTAATACTCAAACTAAAGCCTATTGCAGTAACTTGGCTCAGGAAAATTATCACAATGTAGATTTAATTATATTTATTTAAAGCTCAGGACAAATACACTCACATATTTAGCCAATCTTCTCTGAAACTACTCAGCTTGGGTGATTAACTCAATGACATCCTAATCCAATTATTCTAACGGAAGCTTAGGTTAAATACATTTGCACATTTGGGCTGATTATTGCTGCACCAAAATTTGATGACTAGAATTGACTAATTGGACCAATATAAAATATCAACATTAGAAATCGTTTAGACTGACCTGATGAAAATGTGTACAAATCCCATGAACAAGTAGATAAAAAAACATAATTCTTTTTCTGCCTTAGGGAAAATTTTGTATGTCAGTACATGTAATTGGCATAATGACACTTGCACATGGACCGCCTAGTTAGGAGTACCTAGTGCTATCATGAGGGCCATTTGATATCCTGATTATGGTGTCAATTATGTCAGCTGATGGTGAAAACATATTTTGAGCTGGTCCTAAATATTTTTTATGTGTTGATACGTGTAACTGGCATGTTAGCACTTGCACATGGACCACCCAAATGGGATTATCTAGTGCTATTGAGAGAGCCCTGCTAATGTCCCAATTAAGGATATGTCACTATTTAAATTAATGCTGGAATTTTCCAGAATTAATAATTTATCAGCAGTATGATGAAACTCATTTTGAGATGATCCTTGGGCAATTTTGCATGCTCATGGTTGCAATTTTCATCTCTGAAATCCTCCCAAATATGAGAGTATTTTTCCACCAATAAACTTAGCAATAGGTCTCAGTCAAATCATTTCAAGGGCTGAACTGAGGTGTAAAATAATATGTTGAGATTGCATGCTTGAATGTAGCCTGGAGATGCCCTAGAGGTATAAACACTGGCGCCTGTCCTAATGAATAATTATTGAATGATATAGTCTAATAAAGCTTTTTTATTTTATCTTCTTTCCATTTTTTATCTTAAGTCACTTTTAAAAGTGTCAGCAAGCTGGGATTTGAGATCCACTTCTTGTAACCTTAACTGCCTCTGTTGAAGTTCTTAATTACAGAGGGAAAATCAAACCCAAAATTTTGGCTAGAAGAGTCAGGGTCATTTTAATATGCCTAGTGATTTTCTAAATGGGCAAAATATCATAAGTCACAGGCGAATTGAGGATCATATAGCTGAGCTTCAGCCCAATCTAGTATGCAGGAATTAATTTATCAAGTGAGCTATCCTCAGATTTTACAACATTCCAGGACATTTTTTGGCTCAAACTTCATTTCTTGAAATGAAATATAATTCTCTTTGTTCAATTAGAGGTCAGCCTTTCCTAACCTTCAGCTAATTTTTTAGTACTAGATGGTAACCTTCAGCTAATTTATTTTTGTAAAAGCACTTATATTAAGCTTAAAAAACCAGAGACTCTGTGATCTCCTGTGTCACGATTCCAATATGATTGGATAATAAGCCCTAAGTCAACATGGCGAAATGAATGTAATCCGCCAGAATCAAAATGGTAATGGTAATTTAAGCGCTTTGGAATGAGGCGATATTGGGATTAATGAGTTATGTTGGATATAATGATTTTATATTGGTTCGCTTATAAAATAAGGCAATGTTGACATTCGATGATTAAAATTTAAATTGCCTATAATTAAGGCAATAGCATTTCGAGAATAACCAGCCAAAGCAAGGATAATCGGTGGAACCAAATAGTCCAAGCTATGAGAGTGGTATCATCCAAGCCACTGTAATATAAGTGAGATGAGCGATCAAGAGGAGGTTTGTTGTTAAGTACGTACAGAAAGGCAGAATAAGAAGAATCCGTGGGATTAAGCTTATTAAATAAAAGAGGTTATTGGAGCAAGTGCTCCATATTTTTATATTAGATATTTTCTGTTGTTTTGAGGATAACAATCTTCATATCGTTGGTCCTGATTACTCAGTGGGTCAAACCTTGTGCAAAGTCTGCTGGCGTATCAATTGATACTGCCAATTTTATAATGGTGCTGCTCACTACAGGAGCCCATTGATCAGTTATAAAAAATAATAAAACCCCAGTTTCCTGCAATGCTGCAGTCTGGTCACTTTGATAAGAAATATGCACAAAACGCTGGGTAAATTACATATGAGGAATTGAAACTTGCCTTGGGAACTGTGCTCAAAAGACAAGATGAGCTGCTCCAGGAAGTTTGCTGTGACAATCTGCCACCATTTGATCGTGATGGAGTTATTCATGGGTTCTTTTGGTGATTTGAGTTTGCAACTGAAGGAACCTTGGACTGGCAAAGGGCAAAACGTTGATCTCAACCTTAGATGTTGGATGCGTTGATCAAGTGTTTTGTTATCTTCCAGATAATTCTGTTACCTATCAAGAAGTTAAGAAGATGGTGCTAAGGTTGTTTAGTGAAACTGCAAAAATGTCGCAGTGGAAAGCTGAGCTCTTGACCATTGGGTTTCAGCAAAATGAGACCCTCACCATATTTGCTGAGCATTTTACAGTGGAAGTCCATGTGTTGATTGGGGCAGGGATATTATCTGAAGTTGATGTGTGCTTTGCTATGTTTTCTGCGAAAAACCATACCCTGAGCTTTTCAACGTCATGGCTGTATTGTTGAAAGTTGATGTACTGCATTCTTAAAATTGTTCAGTTTGTACGTCTCTTAGCTGTATTTTTCCTGCCAACCCAACATTGAACAGAATATCACCGTTGCCATTGCTGACCCTAATATTGGGGGGATCAATCAGTTGGTAAATGTTTCTCCAGGTTACTCCCCACAGTCCAACATCCATCCCATATCTGCCAATTGACAACTTACCAACTACTGCTTTGACCCTAAATACACTGATCGATAGCAGATGTTCTACCAATGCAGGTCTGGTTATGCTGATCATCTTTGGAATACCCTTCTAAGTGGGCCAACACATATTAAGCACAGATTAGGAATTATGGAGTAAGTTGTTTTAATCGTGGTCGCACTGGGCACATGGGATGATGGTCCCTAATCAACGGATCCCTTACATACCACAGGATCAAAGTTATCATAGAAAAGTTAGAGAGTGGAGTAGAGACAGGACTCTCTACTTCCTCTATCTCAAATTCATACGTCCCACCTGAAGCTACTGTATTAATTGCAGCAGAAGCCTTTCAGTATGAAGGTACCTCCCAATACCAACAGTCAGTTGGGGGAGTAAATTTGCTGTCTCAAACCCAAGTCATAGAGAGGGAAAACATAAGGTTTCTGGAGCAGCCAAAGCCTTACGCTTGCCAAATGTTTGACCAAAGTCCATTAGACCAGCTAGAACCATTCGCAGATGCATTGTCTCTAAAAGGAGTTGAGGTCTCCTTTTCAGTGGATGCTATTATAATAAAGTACCCTACAGTTGGTGCGAGTATTATAAATTTTTTGGGAAAACGTGAACCGCTGAATGTACACGTAGTAAATAGTTGGCATTTATCTTACTCAGAGTGCACCTACTGTGACATTGTGGTAGCCAAAACCTGAGTATGCAATATAATTGATACTGGTGCTCCTGTTAATATTGTCTCCACTAAGTTGAGACAAAGTTATCTTTAAAACCTGACATAGACCACCAGATGGTATATGGGACTGCTGGGGCGAAACCACGGTCTCTGAAGGAGCGTGTAGCGCGCTTCCCTTGCGGTTTGGATCCATTGTTGTGGTGGCTCCAACAGTAGTATTACCAAATATCCACTATGATATATTAATTGGAACTGCTTTTATGCAACAATATGGTGCTGTTGTTGACATGATGGAAGAGACCCTAGCTATTTTGGGACTGCAGATCCCAATTTATTTTACCTCCAGAGGAGTGCCAAAGGATCTAGTGCATATGGGACAAATCAAGCTTGCCTACAGCGATGGGGTTATTCCAGTGCACTATCATCAATTAAAAGGGAAAACTCGGGTCCTTCCCCATCAGATATATGAATATCAGGGACTACTACTTAGAGCAGCTGGAGCTATATCCATTCCCTCTGCACACCAAGTAATAATAGATACTGAGTTAGAGGTGGAAGTGCCAGCTGGGCTTTACAGGGAGATCATTGGCCCTAATCAGCAATCACGGCTTAAGCCCCACATGGCTCCAGGCATCATACTTCCAGGCCATGAAGAAATCAAGATATTGATAGCAAATCTTCAGAGCAAACCACTCCAAATCTGCCGGCATCAGATTATAGCATAGTTACATCTGAACCCAGTTGAGGAGATCAACCAGGTTCACAAGTTTGGTTCCTTGGATAAATTTGGTCTGCCCATTGAGCTGCCTCCCAGGGTAATGGCGATTGTGCCACGAGAGAATCTTATGGGGTTATCAGAAGATCAGAAGGATTGGGTGGAAGCTTTATTTAAAATTTATAAAGAGGTTTTTGCAGTAGACAATCATGATTTGTGGTGCGCTCTGGGGGTTGTTTATCGACTAGACACTGGGGATCATCCCCTCATCAGGTCTCAGCCAATCCGCCAATCAAGGGCAGCTGAAGAAGTCATCACTGAAGAAATTGACAAGCTGCTAGAGCAGAAGATGCTCGAACCATCTAAGAGTCCGTGGGCATCACCTGTCCTAATTGTTAAAAAGAAGGATGGTACTAACCGCGTAGTGTTTGACTACTGGAAGCTCATTAGCATCACTAAAAAACATATTACTCTGCCGCGGATTAATGATGTGCTGGACCGGTTGGGTGGAGCTCGCTACTTCTTGGCAATGGACTTGATATCCATTTATTGGCAAATTGAGTTGCCCACGGCAGAACAAGAAAAATGCTCCATAATCACATCCAAAGGGCTTTTCCAATCAACTCGGATGCCACAAGGGCTATGTAATGCCCCAGCTACATTCTAATGAGCAATGGACACCATTCTGGGCGATCTGAAGCTGTCATGCATTTTTGTTTATCTTGACAATATTAACATCTTCTCTCGCACATTCACTGATTACCTTACCCATTTAGAAGAGGTATTTCACTTACTGGCTGAGGTCAATATTAAGATCAAGCCCCATAAATGCCACTTCTTCAAGGATCAGCTGGAGTACCTCGGTTTTGTGGTGGATGCAACTGGGCTGAGACCCCAACCTGCCTAGGTGGAGGCTATCCAGAAGATGACTAAGCTGTTTAGTAAGAGAGACATTCAGGTGTTTTGGGGATGGTGGGTTATTACTAACGCTTCATACCCAATTTCAGTTGCATTGGAGGTCCACTGTTTGAGCTACTAAAGAAGAATACCATGTTTGAATGGATGGAACGGCGTCAATCTTCCTTTGATACACTCCAAACGGCACTAATTAGTGCGCCCGTGTTATACTACCCTTTTTTTGATAAGGACTTTATAGTGAAGATTGATGCATCACTTTCCGCTGTTGGGGAGGTCCTGTCTAAGAAGGATGATAAGGGGGAGGAGCACCCTGTGGCGTACTGCAGTCGTAGCTTGAATTGCCATGAACAAAATTACACTGTGACCAAGTGAGAGTGCTTAGCGGTGATCTATGAATACAAGCAGTTCCAAGTCTATTTGCATGGAGTAAAGTTTAAGGTTGTAACAGTCATGCATAATTGCACTGGTCTCAGAACTTTAAAGAGCCTGAGGGGCGGTTAGCCCAATGGGCTCTTAAGCTGCAAGCTTATGATTTCAAAATTCTTCATCAGCCAGGAGCAAAGCATCAGAACGCTGACTGCTTATCTCGATTGCCAATTGTTGTAGTAATGGCAGACCTCAGCGATGTGATGTACGACAAGATGCTCAGTGGAAAGTATGATGACGAACCACCCCAAGAAAATCAAAGTGTTAAATAAATTGTGCACGAATACCTTCCAGAAGAATGGAGAACTGTACAAACAAATTGTGATTCTACATTGAATTTTCCATGGCCCTGCGCATAGCTGGGAATCATTATGAGTGCTCATAGGTCAGTCAGGCAAGGTGGCACGTGTAAGACTATGGAGTTGTTATTCCCAAGATACTATTGGGAAAATATGAGTTTTGATGTGCTCAAAACTATTTCCAGTTGCCATCAGTGCCAAGTGGAGAAGCCATTCCACTGTACGACGTCATACTGGTTAGTAAAACCACATTTTGCTTGGCATACGATCTCCCTCGATGTTGTTGGTCCCTTGCCAACAGGAGCCAATTGTTGTAAGTACATTCTGGTGGCTATTGACTACTTGATCCAGTGGGGTCAAGGCAAGGGCAATACGGGATTTGGGAGTAGTTACCGTTGCCAAATTTATAATGTAAGGTATTATTCAGCGACATGGTTTCCCTCAGTTCATTCTCACAAATAACGGAACCAACTTTACTTCACACATTCTCCCCAAACTAAAAGAGCTTATAGGTATCTGCAGAGTTCTGATGACCCCATACCACCCCAAGTCAAATGTAATGGTTGAACAGGTGAATAAAACTTTGGTGAACATACTATGAAAACTAGTAATGGATCGCCCTTCTGATTGGAGTTCTCTTCTTTCCACTGCCATGTTTGCCTATAACATTAGTTATCATTCTGCCATGAGAAAGAGTCCCTTCCAACTACTATATGGCTGACACCTGGCCCTTCTGGCATTACTTTATTCATGTGTAGAGGACACAGGCGGAGTAGAACCCCACCGCTATTTGACAAACCTCACGAGCATTCTGATCAGACTGCAAACTGAAGCATATTCCTTCAGCTTAGCCAAGAAGATTAGGAATCAGGACACCAATCAGGTACATCGTAGCAGGCTGGCAACATTCAAGGATGGTGAGATGGATCTCTTCCATGACCAACATGGATTCGGGTGAAAACACAAGCTGGCTAGTATATGGATTGGTCTGTTCAAAGTCATTGAGAAAACTGGGGTTGACACATACTATCAAAGACCCAGTTAGCTGTCAGATCATTAGCAGAGTGCATTAAAATTTCCTCTGAGCTTATAAGCAATAGGAGCCTCATTGTCCAGTCAAGGAGGGGGTAATGTCCAATTCGAATATGACTAGATGATAAGCCCTAAGTCAATATGGTGAAATGAAAAGGAATCCACCAGAATTGAACCGGTAATGGTAATTTAAGCACTTCAGAATGAGGTGATATTGGGATTAACAATTTTTATCAGATATAACGATTTTATATTGTAAGCCTCTAAAATAAGGCGATGTTGACATTTGACAATTACAATTTAAATCGCCTACAATTAAGGGGATAGAAATTTTGAGAATAACAAGCCAAAGCAAGGAGAATTGGTGGAACCAAATAGTCCATGCTATGAGAGTGGTATCATCCAAGCCACTGTAATATAAGTGAGATGGGCAATCAAGAGGAGGTTTGTTGTTAAGTGAGTACAGAAAGGCGTAATAAGAAGAATCCGTGGGATTAAGCTTATTAAATTAAAGAGGTTGTGGGAGCAAGTGCTCCATAAATTTTATATTAGATATTTTCTGTTGTTTCAAGGACAACGATCTTCATATTGTTAGTACTGATTGCTCAGTGGGCAAACCCTGTGCAAAGTCTGCTGGCGTAACTATTGATACTGCCAATTTTTTAACACCCTGACTGATGGTTTTCTCCAGAGGGAGGAAGAAGGGTCATGCTCCGTGATTTTATCCAGGTGCTCATCTTCCAAACAGAGGTTCAGCATTCTGTCATCTTTTTTCACAAAGACAATGGGAGAGGGAATATGAGACCTCTCCTTAGATACCAAAAACTATTTGAGCATAGCATCCATCCTTGCATCCAAAGCCTGCTTCTCCTCCACCATATAAAGGTACAGTGGGAAATTAGTATTAACCAAAGCCACAGTCATATGAAAAGACAACACAAATATAGCTTGTGGTTGAAGACAGTTAGCTTTATCAAAATAGAATATATCTTATCTGATAACCAATGAGGGTGGGAAATCCAGTGGAAGACCCACAGGTAAACGAGCATCATGATGGAACCACGGTTCTGGGCTTTGGAAAGAAAATCAAGCAGAGGAAACTCTCCCTACACCTAGGCAATAGTGAAAGACAGAATGTTTGAATCCAAAATGGATTTTTACTTTCTGAAACCTCCTCTATCCTACGCCCCAAATGACCAGGAACACCAAGCAAGTATCGCTGAAAACTGATCAAATAAACTGTTTGATGGACTGAGAAAAACACTGAGCAACGCACTCTTAATGATGGCTGCGCAGCTGATGATGCAATCATTACTACCAGAGCTAGTATAAGTCAAAAATTAAGCTGCTGGGCCAGCTTCAGACTCATGAAATTACCTGCTGCACCTGTGTCTACCGATGTCAAAGTATACCCAGTCTTCACCAGACCAAATTCTTTTGGTAATAAAAAAATAAGCAAGTTCTTTTTACTGACAAAAGCATGCAGTTCCACTTAAAGATAATAGCAATAATATTGTGCGGGATATTAGGCTAGGTAGGAGGGAAGTCATCCAAGTCAAGGGGTCGGCTTACAGTATCCTTGGGCTTCGCGCCTACTAACTGGGGCACAGATGGATCAAGAGTTCTTGGTAATGTGTAGGGTCAACACACCATCAGGACCAAAGCAAAAAACTGCATTAACGTCATAAACAGAATTCATCTCTTCATTAGAAATTCCTATTATGTATGAGCTATCCATTGATGGAGAATCCAGTGGAGCGTCATTCTGATTTAGGTTGCCGCCATACGCATCTGGTCCACCACTCCACTGGGTTGCCCAAATGGTATGGTTAGTGGATGCTGAATCTAACGCAGCTCAAAATGTTTCTTGTATAAGTTAGTGTGGTAACCCAACTCGGGAGCTTGCTCATGGAATGATGTCACAAAGGAAGCTAAGTTGGGTGCCTTAAAGCCCATAGAAAACAGTCGGGGAAGCAAGCAGTTGTCAAACCAGCGCCTTCAATGCTGACAATACCAGTGAGATCAAAGGAGTTGAGTTCAAAGTCTAAATGGGTGCACACAAAAGGTTCCACAACCACTGGCAGGCATCTCCTTCAACATTGTCTAAGAAGCCCATGTTTTTTTGGGCGTCCATCATAGATGCAGAGCCTACAGGGGTAATTAAGAACTGCTCCTGAAGCTCAGAAAAGGCGTCAAGAACCTGGTCTGCAACCTTGAAAGATGTAGCAGATGAACGTACCAATGAGGCTGGTCTTCTACTGAAGCAGGTGTCAAAACTTTTTCATTCTCATATCAGGTGACTCCATTAGTGTGCAAGGCCAAACAGTATGAAGACTTTGGCCTCTGTTTTTTCACAATCATTGGCGACCTTTCCCTAAAAATTCACAGGGCGACCCACTTACCCAGCAGACCAACAACTTCTCCTGAGGCATGACCACTCGTTATGGCTTAGAGGTCCACTTGGGACATGTCCAACGATTGTGGTTCAGTGGCCTCTATTGACTCTCTCAGTATTACTTCCCTTCAATCCTTCCAGTCTTTCATTGTTGCTGCTAGTTGCCCAAGTTCCTTAGGTGTTTCCATTTGTTCAATGTTGGGAATTGGTTGCTCCAACCACTCATAGTGTTTAAACCTAGCACATAACAACTGATGATCTTGAGTCCCACCTCTACAAGCTAAGCTAACTACTGTTAACTTAAAACCTAATAAAGACGGACAAACAAATATTATGTTTGAAGCTTTAAAGATTTGAAAATTAGAAGATCTTTTTATTAAAAGGGATATCAAACTGTTTTTTGCAAATCTTGCCTGTCCACATCATTGGAATCTATTGCCAGTATTGTTAGCACTCACTGGCAATTCTCCCTGCATAGTATTAATCAGCAGTCTCACTGGTGACTCATCATCCTTGAATATTCATGATTACGTTGATCTTTGATTCACCACAATCTGAATCAATTAAATATATTGACATCCTCTACATAAGTTACCAGTGTCAAATTAAACCTAAATACTGTTAGAGATTATTCCAGATACTCTTACAGTGTCAAAATACAATTTAACCTTATTTAATCAATATTAAATGGTTCACTATCCTTGGAATAAGTTGCTGGTACTCCAGATTAGATTTGACTTTCTGCTGGAAATCCTACAATCATTTTCACATGGAGTTGGCACCAGGATAAGAGCCTGCCAAACTTAAACGATTAGTATTGATTTTTTTGAGTTCTTCAGCATAAGTTGGCAGTGTCAAAATTAGATAAATTCTCTATTGGGATCATTTTTTGATACTTTTTAATGTCAAATTTAAGTAATTAATCATCTTAATTTTAAAACATCAATTTTCTCGACATTCTTGGCCTCAGTTGCCAGTGTTGAGATCCACCAATTTCTTATCAGGGATGATTCCCAATACTTTCTTAATCCTGCGGATCAAGTTAGCTCAACCCAACCAAATGAGGAGCACAAATTGGGTAGAATCATTGAATAATAATCAAAATTAGCAAACTAATTGGCAATCATCCTCAATCTTTTTTTATACTAATTTCATTAATATGTGAGGAATATCACCTGGTTAAAAATCTAATATCAGGGGGTTCCACGATGGTTTGATAGTCAAAAACGCTTCCAATGCCACCTGGGAGCTGCTTACAAACTCAGTGAATGACCAAACAAACAACAGGAGGCAAATTACTGACTGCATATTCATATGTTAGATAGAAACCACTGCAGCGGCCCACCTCAAGGAGGAGAGCAAAAATGGCAGATACTAATGGTTGGTCAATTATGTCATGGTAGCAGCAAAAGATACAGATGTTACTGCCAATTAGGATAAATGAGCACTAGAAGATAAGCCAGAATTCCAAGGGAATTTCTGGATGGACAACTTGAAGGTGGGACAGAAGGTGGGTGAACCATGAACAGTGACTCAAGATGGTAGAAAGCAAACTGGCACATAGCCAGGCAGTTGCTACTATAACAATGCGGATTTGGGCGTAGAAAGCTTGTTTGCTATGACAATGGGTCTGGGTTCCGCCATAGGGTTGTTGGTGGGAGGTTGGTTGGCAATATTTCAAAATCTCGCTCAGCAAGGAGGTAATGTTCCATCAAGTGTGACAGATCCTTATTCCGAATAGCTTTTGCAAATGGATGTGTATAAGGGTTCCCTTATATGGTATGCCCAGTCCATGATGGTAGGCAACATTGTCATTATGATGGCCACAAGGGCCAAGTCGTTACGCAACCCAAAAATCATTTTTTGCTGATTTTGCAGCAGATAATAAAGGTAAATCATTACAAAAAACAAATTTGTTCACGGTGGGGTATTTTGTTGCAAAATAAGATAAAAAATTGACTGACAACTATACCTATCAAGGATATCTGCTAAAGATTTAGTTGCTTAAGAAATAAGATGGCGTGCATAGGTGTGGGGGCCTCGATTTTTCAACCTATGATGAGGGACTTGAGTAAGATTATTCAAATTTAAGTGACCATGTCAGCAAAAGGCTGAGTCAATGTTGATTTGGCCTTTGGCACCCAAATCGTGTTTGTATATTAAATTTGCCTACCCAAGCAGTGGCATCTTCCTTGACAACTGGCGAAGACCTACAAGGTACATTCCATGTAGAGACGTCCCCAATTAGCTGGAAATAGATTTAGGACATCTAGCCCATTTTCCTTAGGTTTCCCAGGTTCATTTGCAATTTTCTGAAATTCAGTGGCAATAGCCCTGCCACAAAAGAGGAGGGTTCATTTTCTTTCATTGATCTGTGGGAATGTAAAACTGGCATCAGGGAGTGACTCGCTTTAATCTTCATGTGTCAGGTACTTTCTCACTGCAGCTTCATTGCAGACCACCTTGAACGCTATATTAATTTTCCAGTTGTCAGAACAGGAATAGGCGGAGGGGCCTTAGGGGGTATTCTGTAACCCACCGCTCCTCCACATGGGCGAGATCAACCTGTGTGATGAGGGGAACAGCGCCCTCTTTGGACCCTTCTTTGTGGGAAATGAAAATAACTCCTGGTCTAAGCGCAAGGAGTGATCCCTCAGCTACATTGGAGAAGGTATATTTGAAAAAACTAAATCAGGTATATAAAATTTATATCATATTAAGTGTAGTAGGGTAAAAACTAAGGCTTATCAGAGGACCTCACACTATCTAAAGTGCTTAGTCAAAAGGTGAACAAATGAGTATTCATTATAATAAGGTGGAAAATATAAAGTGATCAAAGGTAATCAAAGTCCTTGCATCCAGAAAAACTCTCAGCAATGGTTGCTGACTCATTAATAATAATTATCAGATAATAAATTTAGTAATTGATTATCCTCAGCTTGAGTCGCAGTTAATCATTAACCTTGAATCATTATTGTGAATAATCCCTGATTTTTTGGGTTTGTTTACCACACGAAATAATAATTGTTGATATGGATTATCCACAACACTTCAAATGGTCATAACCAAAGTTATTTAGGGCCTATTTAGACATTAACAGATAATTAAACATCATCAAGTTGCACCCCTAGTAGAGTTTTCATCCATTAAAGAACGATGCCCAACAGAGGCGTCTCTATTACTCTCTACGGCTCTCCTCTATTAACTGGATCTTGGTTTTTCTAATGATTGCACCACACTGTTTGACCATGACCTCCTTGATGTCATCAGAAGTCTGGGCTTGATTAGTGGCCTCTACATATGTCTCACAATTTTATAGCGTATAATAATATTGTCATCTCACAGTTGGCGATTATGTCAATAGTGCAACCCTATAGTGAGCACGAAGATGTTGCAACTTTAGTTGACTTGGTTAAGTTTGCACAGGTACATTCGGCACAAAGATAGATATATTTGTATGAAAACAGTATACCTTAAAGATAAATTTAGAGTTAGGATGAATTAAGTTTTATTGCATAAATTCTCATAAGATGCTGTATTCTTGTTTTATACTAAAATTGTTGGGGCTCCAAAATAAGTTAAACCAGCGTATTCCTAAGTAAAGTCAACAAACAGCTGTAGTTTCAGAATATACTTCCAGAAATGGCGATATGGCGTAATAGGAGTCCACGTTTCTTTAGGACTAGTTGATACCAGATGGTACATTACAACATTCCTTCCTGATCCAATCCATCACCTTTCTGATATGTTACCACTTCTTTGGAGATAATTCATGCATCAGCCTTATCTGTGACACACAAATCCTATTAAAGCTCCCATCTTTGGTCCACTAAAAGTTACTGACATCGCCAAGAGGGTCTGATCATAGGTTGGGTACATTTTTCGTGTGATGGGTATTGGTCAGCAGTTTTTTGTGGCAGACTCATCTTGATGAATCTGGTAACTTTTTGTAAATGACTGCAACGTTCACAGTTGTTTTATCTGGGATATTATGGCAATTATTTATTCATTGTAGGGCACATTTTTTCAACTTTAAATTGACAGAGATATTCAGGACAGATCAGTTGTAATCATTTTGATATATATGACTGATGGAGATAAAACTGGTCTGGTGAACTAGGCATTGAGTTGGAAAGTGGATAAGAATTGATACTTCAGAAGTTAAGATAATATATAATTCATCAATAATCTTTTAAATCAGATGTGAGAAATGCTAGCAAAATATCTGGCGTCGGATCAATGGTACTTAATTTGGCATCTACAGATAATCAGGACAAAGCAATGGTGAATTATATATGCTTGAGTTTGGGCTGAAAATGATATTAATATCTCTAACAGCGGATTGATGGGAATCGTTCTACCAAAGAAAATTTTAATTGGGAAGAGGGCAAACGTGAGGTCTACAGTGCATTAGGGGTAATATGGCTGAAGTAATATCCTATAGTTGGTCAAAACCCAAATCACAACCGGCCTTAGATGAGTTTTGGTTTCACGCAAACTTTAGTTAGATCAACGATATATGCAAAAAAAACCATTTAAACTCTATAAAGGCCACCTATCCAATCCTTCTAAGACGATGGCTACCTCACACATCGACTACTTACTTAGATGATGAGTTTTCAAAGATGAAAAAAAGCTCTAACTTACTTAAATGGCTAACATTAGAAAAAATTAAATCAAATCCTCAAAAAGTTTAAGATGCTTTTCCGACATGATAGTGGTAAGGTTTCCTCTCAACTCAACCACAATTCATGATTATTATAGATCTTATTATAAACTGCTTGAAGATTTACCAAAAAACCTCCCTGATGTCTTTATATTATGAATCCTAAGCTAATAAACTGGACTATCTTCTTTGTAACGTTAAGTCAAATTGGCATAACTCTATGAACTTAGGGTAATATTATATTTAGAATTTACCAAACCAGACATAGTCTCTGGAGTAAAGAATTTTCAATCAAGAAAAACAAAAAAGTATTAACCAACACCCAGGAGTTTTCAGTACCCAGGCCTATAAATTAAGAAGGGACAAAAGGTCTAAATCCTTGATCCCAGCATGCATCAAGCCCAGCAAAATTTTATCAGAAGAGAAAAATGAAGGGGCTGGACAGTGACTCATAGGCTCCTCCCAGTATGCGTGGACATTCCTAGATTTAGTTGTACCAAAAAAATGGAAAACTCTGGTTGTGCATCATAAATTCCACTGAACTTAGTCACCAAAAAATAAGTACCCAACGTTTTAGTTTTTGTTAAAAATATTAGAGCTACACCATTACTAGCCAATATCAGCACCAGCGGAAACTCTTAAGGGGACTTTCTCTCTCTAGGGCAAATATCTTGATGGAATAGTTATTGTCAAGGAAAAACTTTGCTATCTGATCAGACAAAATCTCTAGTCAACGCTAGGTGATCTCATGACATAATTGGCGTCATTGAGGCTATTTCTGCTCACATAAACAGGCAAAATCTTTGTTATACTAACAGGCAATGTATTGGCGTGATAGTTGTCATCACCAAAGTAAATTTTTGATAATCTTGAAAACAATCTTTAGATAAACTACCAAAATAAAATGCTGAAATTTTTTTATAGAAAAAGTTTACTTTATTGACAAAAAAATTATACTTTAATAGTACCTGAATAGAATCTGAAATAAAATAAAAATGAGAAGGATAATCTAGAGGAGGAGAGATAGACGCATACCACGTGTAGGGATGGAACTATATTTAGGGAAGTAGGAGGTAAAGGCACAGTTCAAGGTTCAGGGTTGGAGTAGATCAGGCTTCATCATTGAGAGCTGGATTGAGATAATGGTAATTCAGGCAAGTAGTTTTTATTATCTTACATTAATAAGCTAATAGGTGTAAGGTAGAATAGGCGTCACATGAAATAATATGTGGCTTGAGTAATTAAGGGAGTAAATAGAGATGAGTTAAACACTGTATTTAACTTTGGATTTAATATTAAGATGATAATATATTGATTCAGGATTCCTCCCAATATTATCAGCCAGTAAAGCATTAATGGGGCAATCCATCCTCATGACATTTTACTGAACTTTCAGCGTTAACAACCAAATGAAGCTATGTAAATTAAGATATTAAATTTAAGCCTTAATCCTGATACTTTAATATTGTTAAATAAATAAAAAATAATAGCTAACATTCCTAAATAAATGGACCACAGCCAAGGTCAAGGCTTCACATCTATTAGGATAAATTACAACAATGCTCCCTCAAAGACTTGAACAAGTGAGTGATGAGGTCGCCAAATTCAACCAGCCCATTAGGGTTTAAACTATAGAGTTGGGAAATAGTTGAAAACCCAAGGAGTTGGGTTAGGTCTAGGCTCATCAAGGAAAGCAGATTTTCATATTTAATATCTGTAGGCGGTCGTTGGTAGGTGTGGGAATCCAGATGGTTTTTGGCTAACTGGTGCTGACTTGAGCTGGATTCCACAAAAGGGCTTTTTAATAAAGGTAAAAACACTAAAACGAAGAAACTTTGTTTATTATGGTTTTATTACTGTTGGCACCAAGTAAGGAAAACAATCCATCTTAATATCTTACCATGCAGTATTTAAATTGTAACAAGGGTTGAAGAGACTTTAATAGTAAATTTAGAATAGCTTAGTACGGTCTTAATTAGGGCTATGTGAATGTGGCCTATCAAATCTCAGAAAACAAGCTTCACTTAGCCTTAACAATGTATAGGGAATCATTTTTAGGCAAGACATACCCAAGGGTAAGATTTAATATATTTCAGAAAATCCATGTTAGCTAAAACTATTGAACCTTTGGGGACCTTCGCCAAGCCTATAAAAGGGGGTGGTCCCCACTCAGGTGTTTTATTTAATTAGATGTAACTGAGGGAGAAACCTCCAATAGACTCCCTGGGTTCCCTCGCATGTTCAGGGAAATTTACCTGCCCGACTTCATGCTAATTGCCCATATGATATCTGTAAAAGGGTTACCCTGATTAGTGGGGTCCCACCGAGAATCATCCAGGGTCTTTTAGCCGCTATAATCGTTATTGTTATTTAACTTGCTTTTACCATTATAATGAACTTGTAAATGTATGTCTTTTACCCTTTTCGGCCTATTTTGTCCCAAGACATTCTTTTAATTATTCCAGGAGGGCAATTTCTGACATTACCCCCTCAAGAATGTTGGGGGACAATAGGGCCATAGGAAACGGCAATGTACTTAATTGATGGTAATCCCTGTAGATAAGGACTTTATGGAAAACTCATTGCCTCTCTTTTAGGTGATGTTAAAAAGAACCTACCAAGATAATCCAAGCTTTTCCACTTCTCAGAGTGATACTGTACCATAGTATAGGACCATGTCAGACACTTGAAAGGTAGGTAGGGGGTTCAGAGCTCATTGTCAGCATACCCTTCTTTAGTCACCGTTTTATCTAAATTGGTCATATCCTAATATTGGAGTTGTATGATGTACTGAGCCAATCTTCTCATGTCTTTCTCAGGTTCCTCAACTTTAAAGGAGAAATACATTTTTAGCTAAGAGGGCAGGTATTCCCCCTTTCCGTCCATATAAGACATGGAATAGGGACATTTTTAAAGTATGGTGATAACTAATCTGGTAGTCTATAAAAGCACTGGGTAAGGATTGATCCCAGTGAAATGGATAATAAGAGGCCATTTTTCGTATAATGAAGAATAAGGTTCCATTTGCTCTCTCAACTGTCTCAATGGTAGACGGATTAAACTGAGCTGAGAAAAGTTGTTAGGCTCGCATGGAAGTATCTAGGATTTTGACTATTATAAAGGTAAAATTTTTACCATTATTGTAGAGTAGTACTTGGGGACAGCCATGACGAGTGAAAATGTTTTGATTTAAAAATATGGCTGCTGACTTAGCCATTTGAGAAGGGAAAGCCACGGCTTAAACCCACTTAGTAAAGTGATCAATGGCTACTAGGATAAATTTGTTTCTAACTGTAATTTGTGGGAGGGGACCTATTACGTTTAGGCTTATTGTTAGGATAATGTCTATAAATCTTACTGTTCCAAGCCTGACAGTGCACGGTGCACCAGGCCAACGCCAGGGAACTAGCCGTTAGTGCCAAAGTGATTAGAGCCCAGCAGAGGGTGTTGGAGCAATAACAACTTAAGCATAAAAATGCGAATTTTATAATGAAATAACCACCAAACGTGACGTGGTGCACAAAGTGAAAAGGGATAAGAGATCCAGGTTGGAGGGAAACTGGGTGAACCAGTGGTGCACTAGGGGAAAGATTCATTGTTATGAAATGTCTTGGTCAACAGAGTTCGAGACCTCCTCAAAGAGGTTTATGCACAGGAGCGTTTGGAATATCATAATAGTAAAACGTAAAACGGGTAAAAGTTTATTTGGGAAGTCGACCAACAAGCAATGTTTCTTGTGGAAAACACATTTAAGCATTTATGGGGGAATACAGGGTTAGAGGCAGTGGACCAGAGCACTGACCCACCAATAGGGCAACGCTTCCATCTGAATTAGTTAAATAGGCTGAAACCAACTTCACTTGAGTAAACAAAGAAGTTGGGCTATTAAACGCGTTGTTTCATAAGTGGATCGGGTTTTGAAACCCCATTCCTTGATGAACCAAATGTAATTGTCATCGTTAACTCAGTAAACTGTACGTTTTAACGCTTGGGCCATTGTGAGGGGCTGAGCATTTGGCACACCACTAGTCCCAACATGGGCATATTTTGACCAAACCCAGCGTTGGTCTAGGGTGTGCATCATGTCAGGGAGGGCCTGTAGCTTCACCCTCTGGGCCTCCTGGCGCAAGCCTTACCTTTGGGGTTGGTCACCACTATTATGTCATGTGCACATGACATTACCCTCTCCTCCCGATGGGGCTCAACCCCCTCCAAGGGCTTGGGCAAGGAAAAACTCTTGTGGGGAGGGGCAAACTTCATGGCGACAACGGTCAGTTTAGGTTGGGATCCAGCAGCCTGGGGGAAACGCTTGTGGAAGGCGTCAATAAGATCTTGGACATGCACACAGTCAAGTTCTGGAACCCAACTGTTCTCTGCAACGTCAATGCCCTTCCAGGATACCAGGTACTCCAGTCTTCTTTTAACGAGGCGGTAGGCAACTATCTCTTCCACCTGCCACTCTGGCGCCCCAATCACGAGATAGGCCTCAGGAGTCTCTGGTGGGGCGCCCTCAAACAATGTAAGTTTGCTTTCATGTAGCACCAAAAAGGTCCAAAATGAAGGGGGAAGACCCATCTGGTATAAAGCATGGCCCACCTTTCTAACAACGCGGTAAGGGCCAATCCTCTTAGGACCTAGATTCTTGCATGGCTTCTTGATAAAGATGTTGCAAGCATCCAGAATCACGAGATCCCCTTCCTTATACACAGGACCCACTCAGCGCTTCCCATCAGCATTCTCTTTATAGACTCGCAATGTCACCTCAAAGATTGTGGAAACTCTCTGGTGGACCTTCCTAATTGTTTTGGCAAAGTTCACCAACGCTTCAACCTTAGACCCACAGTAGGGCTCAATGTTGATGGCGGGGTTAAAGCCATGGTTGGCAAAAAAGGGGAACAACTGATCGAGGAGTGCAAAGTGTTGTTGTAGCTGAACTGGGCCATGGGAAGGTGAGAAGCCCAATCTGAATGATCTGCAGCGGTATAACACCACAGAAACTGTTCAAAGCACTGGTTCACTCGTTCATTATGCCCATATGATTGGGGATGATAGGCAGTTGAACGTCAAGGAAGAATATGAAGAGTCTTAACAACTCTTCCCAAAAAACGGAGGTAAACTGAGGGCCCCAGTCGCTGATAATTTCATGGGTGACCCCATGAAATGCAAACACATGGGTGACAAAAAGCCTAGCTATCTCGGCTGCGGTTATGGTGGTTCTGCAAGGAATAAAGTGGGCAAGATTTTGTACACTGGTCCACCACCATGATGGCATCATAACCATTTGAGGCTGGTATTTTCACAATGAAATCAACCGAGATTGAAGTCCAGGGCCCATCAGCCTTTTGGACTGGTACCAACAACCCTTCTAAAGATTGATGATTTGGTTTCATCTGGTTGCATACCAAGCACTCCTTACAATACCGCCCAACCCGAGCAGGCAAGCTCTTCCAATTGTAAGTGTGACGTATCAATTCCAAGGTCTTTGCTTTCACGGGATGACCAATGGTGATTCCATCATGATGGTCCCTGATGATTTATAGGCGCAGTGGTCCAGCAGGTACCCAAAGGCGTCCCTGGAACCACATCCTCTCATCTTTTACATGATAGCACCTGGATAGATCCTCCTGATTTAAAGCGCTCTTTGCAAGTAACATTGTATTTTTTCCAACAGTGGCTGAGAGAGGACGACCTTTCTGAACATACCATATTCCTCCGCGCTATCCAGAGGTGCAAGCGCTGGCCCATTAGCCATGGGAGAGGGAAGTAGCGACCAACTTTTACTTGGAGGAATCATACCCTGTGCGTTGTGCACTTCTACCTCCTCAGGGTCAGAGGCTAAAGCAGGGTTGCATCTCAAAGCATCCGCAAAACCATTATCCTTGCCCTTGGTGAACTCACAAATGAATGCAAATTGGGCAAGGGTCTCATGCCAACGGGTCTGCCGTAGGGTTAGGACATGAGGAGAGAGGTAGTACAGCAAGGCACGGTGGTCTATACATATGTGAAATGGTTGGGTAGAGCCATTCAATTGGTGAAAAAATATGTCTGCGCCTCCACCACTGCTAGTAACTCCTTGTCGTAAACAGCATAATTCAAATCTGGAAAAGACATTTTCCTAGAAAAATATCCCACCGGATGCTCTATCCCATCTTCGCCTACTTGTAACAAGGCAGCCGCTATGGCGAAGTCGGAGGCATCAGTAGACACAACGAACTCCTTTGAAGGGTTGACATGGATAGGAACAGACGTGAACAACTGGGTGCACTTCACTGCTTGGAAAGCATCCTCCAAAATGGGGGACCACTGAAGCACCTATGCACCACTATTTGATACAAGGGTGCTGCCACCTCAGACAGATTGGGAGTGAACTTCTTGAGGAACGTGCACATCCTCAAAAAGCTCCTTAATTCCTTAACCGAGGTGGGGTTAGCCACACTAAAATCTCCTTCTCCTTGTCTGGAGCTATCATGTGTCCTTGGTCAAACACGACGTCGCCCAGAAAAGTGACCTGGGACTTAAAGGATTCACACTTGCTTATCTTCAGTGTAAAGACTGGATGCCTTTAACCGTTCCACCACTTGCCGAAGGTGTAATGCATGGGACTCCTGATCAGGGGAAAACACCAGGATGTCATCCATGTAAGCAACCTCGCATAACCCTAACAAGTCCCCATAGCTGCATCAATGCGGCGTTGAAAGATAGAAGGCATTCTTATACCTGAAGGGCATGACCCAAAATTGAAATATTCCTTTTCTGGTGCAGAAGGCGGTTAACCACTCCTGGCCCTTCTTTATCCAGATCTGAGATAAACGCGGAGAGCCAATCCAGCTTGGAGAAGACCTTCGCCTTCTCCACATAGCGCGCAATTTTTGAATCCAAAGGGATGGGATGGAGGTCTGGTACAGTGGCATTGTTAAGGTTCCTGTAGTCCACCCATGGGCATAAAGTAACATCAGACTTCTCCACAAAGAGAAGGGGGAGCATACAGGGGAGGTTCACTGAAATTTGCACCTTTGGCCAACTGTTCCTTCACCCACATATACAACGCCTCTTCCTCCCGGACAGTCAATGGGTAAATAGAGAAGATATACACACCAGATTTACCGTGCTTGAAGTCACAATTGAACTCAGAGATCTCAATGAGTGCATTGGCGGATGCTGCATCAAAAGAGGATTCCAAACCCTCCAAACAGGAAGGTAAGTTTAATCCCACGGGGGAGAGGTCTACAAAAAAGGAGCAAGATAAGGAGTGGGAACATTGGGCTAATGAGATAATGGGCCTTGGGCGTTATCCTTCAACAAGGGATCAATCAACTGGTGACCATTTACCAAAGATAAGGATAGAGTTTTTCTCTCAAATTAGTCTAGACGTCAAACTTTCTCCGCCAATCAAGCCCCAAAATAATGGGGAACAAGAGGTGCTTGATAGCTTGAAAATGGTCGGACAGAAGATAGGCACCCACCTGGTAGTCCACCAACCCCATGACGTTCAGCGCAGGTATACCTTGAGACGCCCCACCTCTAACCATATCACCTGGTGAGTAACTCAACTCAGGGTAATCAGCGAGGTCTTGGTCCATAAAATCGGTAGTGCACCGGTATCCACAAAAATGTTTGTGGTGAACTTCCCCAAAGAGAATGTAAGGGTAGCAGTAAAGTGGAAGTATCCAGAGTGGGATTTATTCAACGCAGAAATCGCCCCAACTTCACCAAATTTTTCTTCTGGCTTGAGCAAACCATAAGGGTAGGTTTGGGAATAATAGAAGGGGAGGGATAGTTGGCCACTCTTACTACTGAGGCCACATACCCCTCCATGCCTTTTTAGGTGCATAAACATTTCCATATTGTTGGCACAGCTCTTTTTCAACTTCCTGAGTACTGCGAATAATGGAAGAAGTCAACTCGGGATTTTCTGGTGTGATTCCATACACAGAAATGGGTTCCAAATCTGAGCCATGAGAGGGCCAATATGGTTCAGAGGTTTATATCAGGTTTCTAGTTATAAAACGCGTTTTTAGACGCGAATGACCCTATCCCTGGAACTGCAATGGAATGGTCGATGTTATCCAAGGCCAACACCCTCAGGCTTATCTGCACCGATTCTCCCAGAATCGTCTAAATGAACTGGCGAAGGAAAATTCATTTATGGAAATGGAAATTGATTAATTCAGCAGTACTTTGGGGAATCACTACTTTTGGCATTGAAGCATTTGAATCCACCAGATACAAACATGAAGGGTGGATACTTTCCAGTTGGAGGCAACCCTAATAACGCCAACTTTCTCCAACCTTCAGGAAAAAGAGGAAATAGTGGTGCGGCTAATGACAGCTGAAGCCCACAGCTGGCGCCCACTGTTTCCACTTCGGAAAAGAACCACTTGGAATAAGTTTGTGCACATAAAAAACGGTTGGTTGACTGATGTTAGAAGAGTTTCTATAACTCTCCTGTTCCCAGCGTGACAGTATATGGTGCACTAGGCCAACGCCAGGGAGTCTAGCCATTAGTGCCAAAGTGATTAGAGCCCATCAGAAGGTGCTGGAGTAATAACAACTTAGGCATAAAAATACGAATTTTATAATAAAGTAACCACCAAATGTGACATGGTGCATAAAGTGAAAAGGGATAAGTGACCCAGGTTGGAGGAAAACTCGGTGAATCAATGGTGCACTAGGGGAAAGCTTCATTGTATTTGCTATGGCAAGGTCAACAGAGCGTGAGACCTCCTCAAAGAGGTTTGCATATAGGAGCATTCGGAATATCATAAAAGTAAAAGTAAAACAGGAGAAGTTTTATCTGGGAAGTCAACCAACAAGCGATGTTTCTTGAGGAAAACACATTTAAGCATTTATATGGAATACAGGATTAGAGGCAGTGAACCAGAGCACTGATCCACCAATAGGGCAACGCTTCCATCTGAATTAGTTAAATAAGCCAAAACTGACTTCACTGGAGTGATTGATTGAAGTTGGATTTGACCAAAACGCGTTGTTTCATGAGTGGAATGAGCTTCAAAACCCCATTTTTCAACAAACTGAATGGAACCATCAGCGTTAACTTGGTAAAACGTCCGTTTTAATGCATGGGCCATTGTGAGGGGCTGGGCATTTGGCACATCACTAGTCCCAACCTGGGCATATTTTGCTAAACCCAGCGTTGCTCTAGGGTATGCCTCAGGTCAGAGAGAGCCTGTAGCTTCACCCTCTGGGCCTCCTAGCGCCCAGCCTTTTTTTGGGATAAATGCATACTATTATGTCATGTGCACATGACACTTATGGTATGTAACGGTTTTTGAGTGGTAGTTGGTTGATATTGGTATCTAGTCTTGAGACAGGATTTCTTTTTATCACATGAGGAAGGCATCCAAGACTTTGACTATAATTTTCATAATACCTTCCCAATAATACTGATCCTTAATCCACTAATAGGTTTTCTATGCTTCTCCGTAACCTAGATTGGAGTGAGCTTCTAGTATAGCAGGTATGCATTCTGAGGGCCGAAGGTACAGCAGCCATTTTGCCCCGGCTGCTTATGCAACTTCCCACTCTCCACTTTAATATTGTAAGAGCCGGGCTAACATCTTCTGGACAGGCTCATCGTCATCCTCCCATTCATTTGGGGTTATTAAGAGGTCATATAAGCTAACCGCTTCACTATTATTTAAGTGAAGGACTAGCAGCTAAGTTGACCCATCAACATTCATGTGACAAGTTCCAGCACGGCGTTCAATCATCATGTCATAATGCTGGAGCTTTATAGCCCAGCGAGCTAATTAGCCGTTAGGATATTTCATATTCTGTAACCACTTTAGTGAGGCGTGGACCGTAACTACAGTGAAGGTAGTCCCTATAGGAAAGGGCGGTAGTGATTTACAGATAACAGAACGGCAAGTTACTCCTTCTCTGTGATGCTGTAGTTGCGTCTCGCCTTTGACAGTATCTTGCTAAAATGGGTACGGGATGATCTACACTGTTTTCATCCAGTTGGGCTAAGATAGCCCTAACTGCGTAGTTAGAAGCGTCAATAAACAAGCTAAATGGTTTATTATAATTGGGGTGTCTCAGGATAGAACGTTGTTGTAGCAGTTGCTTCAACGTCTCAAAGCGGCCTTCTGTTCAGCACCCTAATGGAAAGGGGTGTTCTTAGTTCTTAGGCGGACAAGAGGCTCGCTGAGCTTGGCAAACATAGGGATGAACTGATGGTAAAATCCCATCATCCCTAGAAACACCTGAATATCCCTTTAATTTTTAGATGGCATTTCTAAAAATCTTTGCCTTATCTTGCATGAGTTGGATTTCTTCTTGAGAACTTGAGTGTCCAAGTAAATCCAATAACTTTGGAAGGAGGTACACTTTAAGGTCTTTTCTCTCTCGTTGCAATCACTAATTGCAACAAATTGATTCACGATTAGGTAAGATTGATAATCTTTTGAGGTGATTAGTTTGCACCCAATGTTAGGTAGCGGTGGGGTAACAAAGTAAAGGGCACAGGATTGGGCTCTGCACCGTCCAAAATACATAAACGCCTGTGACACTGGCAGCCTAGATAAAAATAAAAGACTGGTGGTTAGTATTTCCCCAGAATTTTTAGACAGGCAAGCAAAATGTAACCAGTTCATTAATACTCCGCATTCCAATCCCATGTCATAGTGGAGCAAGGGGTTTGAGTTTCCCTGTATATCAATCAAATGGCTCATTGAGAAAAGTTCTGTGGAGATGTGCACAACTATTTATCAGCCGTAGTATATGTTGCACCGCACTCCACGACCAGCTTCTGGTTGGACCTCAGGTTTAAAAATAAACAAGCAGCAGATGAAGCTGCACAGGTGCATGTGAGGGTAAACCTCCTAGATGGTCAAAATGTGGTCAGGACAAAGCGCACTCGGTGGGCCAATTAAAAACCAAAATATTAACCTTCGACTTTCTACCCACAAAAATAAAGCGCACAGTTCTGGAGCTCAACCTCAAAGAATTGCTTAAAAGCTATGGGGAAAATAGCCCCTTTTTAATGCAATGTTTACGCTCATGCCAGGTCTGTGCATAGGCAAAGCAATTGCTGTACTTACCCCATCTATAGTCATTGTGTAAAACTTGATCCAATTCCCCCACACTGCAGTTGTGTTTGTTGACAGGCAGGAATACCGCCCGTTCCATGTCACGGTGGATAGTGCACTCCCTATTTGCGCCTTTTGTCATAATTTGGCCACAATGCCCACATTTGTACCACCAAGAAGGAATTGCACAAAGAAAAATCCTCCCTGACGCAATGGGCAGTGCAGACACCCATTTATGAATGGCCATAGACACTGATGACGCCTTCCTGTGGGTGCACACTTGGTGTTACATTCAGGTCAAACTTGTAACCCCGCAGGAGTGCAAGAAGTCCAAACAGGACAGCAGAGCAGTGGCAAGGAAGCAGCCTTTGCCGCATCTGTGATCCCACCTGCCCAGACCCAGGATGACATTGAGTCATTTGCATCCGAAGTGACCCATAAATTATTCATCAATCATATTGGGCAACTAACTTGTGGACTTAATGGGTGAGTCAAATTACCTGAGAAACAAAATCAAGCCTCACATGAAAATGATTCTACCACCCATTTAACTCCTAACTTTTTGTTGGCCATATATGGTGAACATCAGGAACTCAGTAACCCAAAAAAATCTGGAAAAAGGAAAATTTCTCCTGTTACAATTCTTATATGACTGGATGATAATTGAGGGACAGCTAGGACGGATTAGGGAAAAATCCGCTGAACATGATATCAGTTACAATTATTCAAGTGCCTCAAGATGAAATGATATTGGGATATAATGGGTTATTATTGGATCGTCTTAAAATAAGGTGATAAGGAGATAAAGCGATGTCAACATTCAAGGAATATGAAGCAAATCGCCTACAAATATTGTGATAGAGAGTTAGAGAATGACAAGCCACAATTGAGGAGAATTAGAGGAATAGAATATCCCAAGCTATGAGAGTGGTATCATACAAAGCCACTGTATATAAGCGAGATGGGCAATTGATAGAAAGAGGTTTTTAATAGTAGAGAGAGTGTAACAGCGAAAGATTTCTGTATTTATTATATTAGTTAGAAGATTTGTTGGGACGATTGCTCCTAATTTTTAGTATATTTTCAAGTGTTTCTGGAGGAAGGGCGATCCCAAAATCTGTCTGTTGCTCATTGGGTTTGACCTGTAAAACAATATGGCGGAACCTAACAATACCATATGATAATATAACATTGGTGCTCACTACAGGGGGCCCATTGATTAACCACCAAGTACTATGAAACTCCATTCCCCAGCCATGTCTTATACAGCCAGTGTTGCTAGGAAATCTTCACAAAACACTGCACCAGCTGGTTATGAGAAACTCAAACTTACCTTAGACACTGTGCTCAAAAACAGGATGAACTCCTTCAAGAATGAAATGCTGCATGTACCAGCTTGAGAGCACGTTTAGCCAAATGAAAATTCTGGGACAACAAAACCAGGAACTCGCAAACTGGTTAGATGATACTAACAAGCGACTGAAGTCTGCAGAGTGAAAATTGACCAGTGCCTCTCAGTCTTCTCACTGGGACAAGGATGACCATCAAGAAGGGGCATCATATTAGGAAGAATATGATGCTGTTTGGAGCTATTACATCCAGGATAGTAGTATTGGTTATGAATATGAGTCAGAGCGCCAATACCTCAAGCAATGGTAGTGCCGCCCATAGCAGAAAGTCACACTACCCTTGAAGTGATGGACATCCCAACTTCCGCTGGTCCAGCTTCTCATTGGGAAACTGCTTTTGGAACTTGACCCTTTCCTCGGTATGGGCCAAAAAAATGTGAACGGGATGAGGAGGTTAATATTGAGAAACTACCTCCATTTGATTGAAATGGGAACATCCATGGTTTCTTCAAATGGTTTGAATTTGCAGCAGAAGGTGCATCTGATAGACGGAAGGCTAAATTGTTGATATCCTACTTGGATGTTGGGATTGATGATCAAGTCACATGTTACCTCCCATGTAGCTCTGTCACCTATAAGATGTGAAGGATAATGTGCTTCTCCTGATTGGTGGTAACTTAAAGATGTCACAGCAAAATGTCGAATTCTTAATGATCATATTCAACCAAAATGAGACTCTCCTGGAGTTCTCTGGTTGATTCACAATGGAAGCTCACGTCCTGATTGGGGCAGGGTACTTAGCAGAAGCCGATGTGTGAATCGCCATGACCTCCACAGTGAAGCCATACTGAGAGCTTCACAATAACTTTTCACCTCTTCTGGATGATGACATACCTCTACTCAATATTGTACATTTTTTGCGTCACATATCCCCTAACTTCCCACCACTGAATATGGAATGGAAGACTACCGCCTTTACTGCACCCTCTTATTCAGGAGAATACTCCCATCTTACTCTGGCTCCATTTAGCAATCCTTGCCTTAATATAACTCTGCACCTCGTCCTCAGCCAAATTGTACTCAATAGTTCAATCAGCATCAATGGGATGATCACAAAAACCGTCAGCAACCCAGCTACTGACCAGGACCTAGCTACGCCAAACATCAACAATAATCTTACCAACCTGGGCCAGGTTACGCCAAATGACCTCAAACTTTCTGATCTGGACCCTCTTATGACAATCAAGGACGTGGTTCTTATGGGGCTAACTGCTGTGAATGCGGCTGCCCTGGTCATTTGCAAAATTCTGCCATATCCGCCAGGTAACCTAAAAACACCATGGCCAACACTATCAGGGAAAAGATGAAGCAGAGTATAGATGGGACCCTCTACCTCCACGATTTCAACCCAAAACGTCCCTGAATCAATAGTAGTATATCCTGTGGAAGTCCCTCAGTACAATGACGGTATTTTAAATAAGCAGTCAGTTGGAGGAGTGACCATAGTGACATGAGCTCAAGCCAAGGCAGCGGCAAACGAAGAATCCCCAGAACAACTGAAGCCATATGCCTGCCAAATGCTTGATCAAGCTTCCTTGGACAAGTTTGATTCTTCTGCAGATGCGCTGACTCTGAAAGGATTATATGTCGCCCTTCTGGTAGACAACATTTTGAAAGAATATCCCCAGGTTGGTGAGGGGATAATATGTTTTCTTGAAAAAGAGATCCCATAAATGTCTACATATTAAACAGTCAATATTCTTTTTAATCCGAGTGTATGTACTGTGATAGTTTTGTAATGAAAAAATTGAGCTCATGCTATGATAGATAATGGTGCTCCAGTCAACATAGTTTCCACTAAGTTGATGGCGAAGTTGACGGTAAGACTGATGTAGACCATTCAATGGTGTATGAAACTGCTGGAGCAGAAATCACCATTTTTGAGGGGCTTACAGTGCGCTACCTCTGTGCTTTGGGTCCATTGTTGTTGTACCTCGCGATTATGCTACTAAATAAAAACTATGAGTCGTTAATCAGAACTGCTTTCCTGCGCCATTTCAGGCCTGTTGTTAATATGACAGAAGAGACCCTCACCATTCTGGGACAGCGGATCCCAATTTACCTCACCTCTAGTGTAGTACCAAAGGATCTGGTGCATATGCGCCATGTCAAGCTTGCATATAGTGATGGGGTGATGCCAGTTCGCTATTACTGACTAAAGCGCAAGACTTGTTCCCTTCCCCAGCAGATATATTTATATCAAGGGATATCTCTTCGAGCTGCAGGGCCCATATCTATTACTTCTGGACATTAAGTCTTAGTGAACATTGAGTTAAAAGTGAAAGCCTATTGAACTATATATGGGGAAGTCATTGGGCTATCATCAAATTGCGTTTTGAGCGCATGTGGCTCCAGGGATTATACTTCTGGGCTATGGAGAGATTAAGGTTTTATTAGCAAGCCTCTAGAGCGAACCAATGCAAATCTGCTGACACCAGATAGTAGCATATTTACATTTGATTCCAATAGAAGAGGTTCTTCAGGTTCATAATTTTAGGCTGTAAGACGAATTTGGTCTACCAGTTGAGGCACCAGCTGGCGTACTAACAGTGTACCGCGGATATCTAATAGGACTATCAGAAGAGCAAAAAGACCAAGCAATAACTTTGTTTCAGAAGTAGAAAGGGGATTTTCGCTGTTGACAATCATGACTTAGGGTGTGCTCAGGGGTGGTCCATTGAGTAAACACAGGAGATCATCCCCCTATAAGTTCTTGGCCAATCTGCAAATCAAGGGCAGTGGAAGACATTGTCACTAACGAAATTGACAAGTTGCTGGAGCAAGGGATGCTCAAACTGTCTAAGAGGTCTTATGCTTCACCCATTCTGATTGTAAAAAAGAAGGACGGCACCAACCGCATAGTAATAGACTACTGGAAGCTCAACAGTATTAAAAAAAGGACTTGTACCCCTTGTCAAGGATTGATGATGCTTTGGATCAGTTAGGGGAAGCCCATTATCTTTCAGTGATGGACTTGATATCTGGTTACTGGCAAATTGAGTTACACATGGCAGAACAGGAAAAATGAGCTGTAATCACCTCCAAAGGCCTTTTCAACCGACGCAGATGCCTCAAGGGCAGTGCAATGCCCCAGCTATGTTTCAGCGAGCTATGGACATTGTTCTTGGTGACCTTGAACTGTCATGCGTCCTTGTATACTTCAATGATAAAATGTTTTATCTAAAACCTTTTCAGAGCACCTCATTCATTTAGGAAGCAGTATTCTGACAGCTGGCTGAGGCGAACATAAAAATTAAGCCTCGAAAATGTAACTTCTTCAAAGATCAGCTGGAATACCTGGGGCTCGTGGTAGACTCTAAAGGGCTGAAACCACAGCCTGCTAAGGTGAAGGCCATCAGCAAAATAACTTCACCTAAAAGTAAATGCGACATACAGGTATTTTTGGGGATGGTCAGTTACTACTGACGCTTTATCCCTAAATTTAGCTGTATTAGGGAGCCACTATTTGAGTTGTTAAAAAAGGACGCTGTGTCTGAATGAATGTAATGTTGTCAATATGCTTTCAATATACTCCATATGGCGTTGACCAATGCATCAGTATTATGCTATCTGAACTTTGAATGAGAGTTTATTGTTTAGACGGATGCGTCACTTTCCTCTGTTGGGGCTTCACTTTCTCAGATTGATGAAGAGGGAAAGTAACATCCTATAGCGTACTTTAGTCAAAGTCTGAACTTCCATAATTGTAATTATACTGTGACTGAGTGGGAGTGCTTAGTGGTGATCTATGTGTATAAGCAATTTAGTCTATTTGGATGGAGTAAAGTTTAAATTTGTAACAGATCACACGTCATTATGCAGGTTGCAGAACCTCAAAGAACCTGAAGACCGTTTGGCTCAATGTGCTCTTAAGCTGCAGGCTTATGATTTCGAGATCCTTCATCATCCAGGAGTAAAGCATCAGAACACTGACTATTTTATCTCGATAGCCAAATGTTGCCATGATGGTGGACCTCAGCGATGTGATCTAAAATAAGTTGCTCAGCGGATAATATGACGACAAACAGCCCCCACGTGATCAATGCGTTAAACAAGATGCAAACGAATATGTTTCAACAGAATGGAGAGCTGTACAAGCGGATCAGCGATTAAAAAAGTGTATTTCGTGACCCTCAGCATGGCTGGGAAACATTATGAGTGCCCACAAGGCAGTCATACATAGTGGGGTGTGTAAGACTATGGAGTTGTTGCGCACTCATTAATATTGGGAAATCATGAGCTTCAACGTGCTTGATACTATTTCCTGTTGCCATCAGTGTCAAGTGGAGGAGCTATTCCACTGTGAGACTTCATACTGGATAGTGAAACCACATTTTGCTTGGAATACTATTTCCCTTGATGTTGTTGGTCTCTTGCCAACAGGAGCCAACTGGTGTAAGTACATTCTTGTGGCTATCAGACACTTGACCCAGTGGGTCGAAGTGAGGGCAATATGAGATTTGGGTTGGTTAAAAATGATCAAGTTTGTGATGAAATGCATTATTCAGTGACACGGTTGCCCTCTGTTTATTCTCACTGATAATGGAACCAACTTAACTCGCACATCCTCCCAAATTTGAATGAGTTTATAGGAATTTATGGGGTTCTGATGCCTCATACCACCCTGAATCCAATGGAATATTTGAACGAGTAAATGGGCCTCTGATGAACATACTACAAAACAAGTTTCGGATCAACCTTCTGATTAGAGCTCTCACCTTTCCACTGCCATGTTCGCCTATAACATTAGTTACCATTCCACCACGGGAAAGAGTTCCTTCCAACTACTATATAGCCAACACCCAGCTCTTCTGGTGTTACTTTATTTGTGTGTAGAAGACACTTGCGGAATGGAACCCCACTGCTATTTGACTTACTTTAAAACACTCTGATAAAATTACATACTGGAGCATACTCCTTCAGCTTAGACAAGAAGATCAGGAATCAGGCCTCCAGTCAGGTATGTCCTAGCAGGTTGGCACGGTTCAAGGAAGGCGATATGGTTCTCTTCCATGACCAACATGGGTTTGGGTGGAAACACAAGCTAATCAGTATTCGGATTGGTCTGTTGAAGTTATAGAGAATATGGGGTCATTGTGTATACCATCAAGGACCTTACAAGTGGTCAGATCATTAACCAAGTACTTGAAAAGTTCCTCTGACCATACAAACAAAAGGAGCCAATTGTCCAGTAGAGAGGGTAATGTCAAGATTCTGATATGACTGGATGACAATTGTGGGACAGCTAGGTTTGATTGGAAAGAATCCGCCTAACATGATATCAGTTAAAATTATTAGAGCGCCTTGAGATGAGGCGATATTGGGATATAATGGGTTATTATTGAATTGCCACTAAATAAGGCGATAAGTTGATAAGGCAATGTTGACATTTGATGAATACAAAGTAAATCGCCTACAAATAGTGGGATAGAGAGTTAGAGAATGACAAGCCAAAATTTGATGAGAATCGGCGGAATAGAATAGCCATAGCTATGAAAGAGGTATTGACCAAAGCCGCTGTATATAATCGAGATGGGTGATTGAGAGAAGGAGATTGTTAATTATAGAGTGAGCGAAACAGCAAAAGATCGCTGTAATTCTTATAATAAATAAAAGAGTCTTTGGGGCGATTGCTCCTAATTTTTAATATATTTTAAAGTGTGTCTGGAGGACTGACAATCCCCACATCGTCCATCTGTTGCTCAGTGGATTTGACCTGTATGATCAATATGGTGGATCCTAACAATACCATCTGATTTTATAACCCCTCAAATCCAATAAAACATACCAAATCCCTTGAAAGTGCCCTAAAAAAGACCTCTATAACAGAACTCACTCTGTTTATTCCCACACATGTTGATTCATATTATGTGATGAAAAGAAACTGAAGGATGGGCAATGGGGCCCTTCCCATTGCACCTTAGGTGCAATGGGGGAGCCTTCACAATGGGGATGTTAAACATTGCTGGACTCAAGGCCTCGCCATCCAGGCTAGGAAACTAAGTTTTTTAAAAGTAATTTACCTGTGACCATCCTGGCCATTGAGGAAATCTTTTGTCCATACGGCGAAGAGGAAACTTGGGCAACCATGCTCCTCACCTCCCTTTCCTTTTGGTCGCCGCACTGTGGGGTGCTTAAATGTGCAACCAAATAATAATTTTTTTCTAAACATTCTTACCTCAATGGACAAGTGATTGTGGTGCCCTTTTTTGGGACAATGAAGTCCACACAGTAGTTAATATTTATGCCCAACCTGTGCATGGGCTTGCAAGTAATTTCTCTTGGACGTTACTTATCCCACTTTATTCCTAACCCATTTGTTATTGGTGACATGAACTGCTGGGCCACCTGGCCACTGACCACTGGGCTTCTGTGCCTGCCCCCGCAGGGGAACATAAAACTTTGCGCTCTAAAAGCCACTTTGAGGCTGTTTGATACTCTACCTAAACATGCACCACTGTTCCTCAAAATATTTCGCCCCCATGTGCACAACAATTAACTGAGATCTTTGTCGCACATTGACCTTTTTTGCCCCTTGAACTTTTGGTCTTAGGTTGCACTTATGATGAGAAAAATCAATTTCTCTGACCACAGGTCAGTGTTAATTCCCTCTTTTTATTGCACTCAGTGGCACAGACGCCAAAGTGGTGCAGACTTTTTCCAGCAGAGATCAAATGCCCAGGTTTTTCTCATAGTTGGACAATGAAACTTCAGCACCAGAGTTCGCCACACTGTTCTATGAGGACCCACTTACTATTTGGTCAACCTTAAAAGTGTAACCATCCGCCAGGTATGCCACCTCTCATCGCATCACTCTCAGGCTACATTTGCAGTCATTAGGTGCACGCTTGCAGAAGTGGACCACCTGTAGTGTAACGTCCTAACTGTAAGCTACAACCCAGATTGGGGTTGTAAGTGGGCAGAAGTGTTTGCCCATCTCAACGCACTAATAAATAACACAAATATCGTGTTTGTGTGCGGTATAAGGCAAAAAATATAATGGTGGGTGACACACGCTCCGCCTATTTTTTCTAAAAAAATTTTCACACTGTGACTGAGCTTGGCCTGCACACAGGTGATGTGGATGGACCATTCCGTTGTAGATACTCTGGCCAAAGTGACAATCAAATTTAAAATTTATTACTCCAAATTGTATCACTCAAATTCAGTAAAACCAGCTAAAGTTGACAAATTTCCCAAAAGCACACTTATCTGCACCATTTCATGTTATCCAAAGTTAAAGACTTTAATTTCTCAGGACAAACTCTGGTATACCGTTTGTGGCGCACCACACAGGAAATGCCAAGGTCCAGATGGGATTCCTTATGAGTTCTATAAGATATTTTTAATCATTTTTCCTCTTTGTTGTTTGCCTCAATGAACCAGTGTTTGTTAGAAACGCGCCTCCTTCCTGGGGACCAGGAGGCTTTCACAATAACTCTGTATAAAAAATGGGGATAAGCTGGACTTGGCCAACTGGCGCCCCAATTTTACTTACTTACTCAAATAATAAATTATTTACTAAAATTATGGCCAACCGCCTAAGGGAGGTTGCCTCTGATCTCATTACCTCTGAGCAATATGGTTTCATTCACAAGCGGTCTATATGGAAACATACACATTGTAGCCAACGTCTGACAATTCAAAGCTACGGAGCACTTGTTTTCTTAAACCAGCAGAAGACAATGATAGAGTCAACTGAAATTATTAAAAGCCTGCCTCCAAAGTTCTACCTTCCCATCTGTTTATTAATTGGGTGATGTTGCTCATGGAATCTGCCACAATGGCTGTTCGTGGCCCTGGCTTCCTCAATAGTGTAGTTCGCCCTTAAAGGGGCCTCCGCCAAGGGGACCCTTTGAGCCCAGTCTCATATAACTTCATCCTCGACCCACTTTTACACAACATGTTGCCCACCTTACTGTTGTCCATGTGCAAGGCCAAGCACCAGTTGAGATGTTGGAGTTTTCTAATGATTGTGTGGTTTAGGGGTTTCTAACAACCAAGGTGCATGCTCACTTGAGGCTACTATCCATGTTTACTCCAGGGTAAGTAACGCTGCAATTAACGCCCCAAAACCAAAATTATTCTCCATGGTTGGTTCCAAGCCCGCTGGTCATCAGCACCCCATTTCCTACCTGCTTCAGAAGCTAGATCATGGGTTTGATTGCTCTGCCCACCCCATACCACCCCGCTTGTGCTCCATTTCGTGCCAAGAACCACTGATGCTTTAATATGCCATTTGAGTGTGTGGTTGGAGGTGGGAGTGTATGCCTCGTCAGTGATGAAGTACCATATCCTGGACAATGTCACAAAACGCATTGCCTCCCTTAGTGCCCACTAAACTTCCCTCCCAGGAAGGGTTATGCTGGTAAATCTATGCTACTTTCTAAAGATTGGTTTGTGGCCCATGCTATCGCCTTTTCCCCATCTTTCTTCACCTCGTTATACGCCCTCCTGAAAGGGTGGCTTTGGTTAGGCCGCCCACCACCAGTTCTCCTGGAAGTCTTGTTTGGACCTCGCCATAGTGGTGTTATGGGCCTGCTCAACCTTGAGGACCAAGCCGCCAAAAACTTAGCACTTGGATCGCTGCAGTCACAAACCCCACACTCTAAACACAACACTGGTCTCACATGGCCCATTTCAAATCTTTCTCGCACCTTAAACCTTTAAAATCTACCCACCCCCATTCTTTGTTAAAGTATCTTGCCTCACATCCATCTTCTCCGAGTCCACATAGGACGCCGCCCCACTTCAAAAAATTCTATTCTCCATGCGGAGTGCTGAGTGGTTAGTTTGCATCAGTGGGCACACCGCTCAGTGGGGTCTCCCTACACTTTTCTTCACACAGAAAGTACAAGTCCAAGCCGTTCTGAACAGTTTGATACCAAGGAGGTCCCCTATCATAGCCAGAGCGGATTACCTGGACACGTTGAACCTCCTCTACTCCCTAGAAACCCATAAAGCCATCCATAAGTATACCCATCACACACTTTTGCAGCTGCATGTTCGTTCCCGTGTTTGGCGCGGCTTTAAATGGGGGTATACTGTGATGTGAGTGATCCAACTCATCACACTCCACGTGTGTTGTGTGTGACCAATATGGGACTTTGGTACACAGCCTGGAAGAGTACCCTCCATCAAAAGCAATCTGGCCTGAAGTTCAACTTCTCTTTTGACAAGAAAACACAGTCCTCCAGCCTATCTAAGGACATCTTCGCCTTGTCCTCGAATTCCCCTATAGAACCTTCCCTCTGAGCCTTAGTGGTAGCAATTGCAATGTGGCCTATCCACATGGTTGTCTTAAATGCCATTTCATGCTATACTCCCACTCTCCAGGAAGCTGAAAGTCGATTCCAGTCCAACTTAAAGACCACTTTCAAACTGGTTGTCTGGTTATCTACTATCCCATCAACAACCGTTTGTCTCATTATGGTTTCTGGTTTGGTTCATCACTTCAGACACTTTCCTTCAAACATGCTCAATAGTGGCGCAAGCTTCTAATCATGATACCTCTCTTCCTTTATTTGGAGATCCCAATGGCAATAGAAGACAGCATTAGCTTAATTGGGGTGCCTTTAGCTTATATTAATGCTTTACAGTTTACATATAGGAAGTGTCCGTCTCATAGTTAGCCTTCTCTGAGTAATTAAGGTAAATTTTGAGAGTTTTAACTTGAAATTTAAGTCTCGTAAGCGTTCTAACACCTCCTTTGTGTGATCAGGATGAAGAGTAAAGGCTTTTTAAAATACCGTATTTTCATTAGGATAGACAATGACACATGTTAACTTTGGGTCATGAAAATTATGATCCATTACATGGTGTAAAGTTGCAGGTGCGTTACACAACCCTTGAGGTAATCAGGTGGGTTAAAGAGAACCTCACTACAAATAAGAGCGCATTTCTCCTGATCTTGAGGAGAAAGGTCCATTAGCCAAAGCCACTGGACAAGTCCATGGCGGAGAACAAGTCAGAGCCAGAGAGTTGGGCCAGGGCATAATCAATTCGAGGGATAGGATAGCTATGCTTCTTCATGAGGTTATTTAACTTGCGGTAGTCCATGACTATCCAAGGACCTCCGTTTTTCTTTTTAATTAGCAAGAAGGGTGAATAAGGGCTTTGTGAAGGAATGATTAACCCCGCATCTAATAAACGCATGAGCTACGTCCTCAAAAAGTGTTCCTCCACCTTTGACTTGCAATAATGTTTAGACCTTATAGGATGGGCATCACCCACATTGATGGAGTGGCTCCAACCTATCATGTGTCCATAGTCAGTATCTGAATTCTAGAATATGTCGCCATTGTTGTTTGGTAAAGTATGAATTTTTTCAGCTCATCTGTGGTCAATTCATCCAAGATATGGACGTTGGGTAAGGCAGATACCAGGTTATCCACTGAGTAGACCATTCTGTCATAGAGAAAATGTAGTGGATATGTGAAATATCCTCCACTGGGATTAAGAAGCCTCTGTCAATCTGCTAGTGGTATTCTTATAACCATGTCCTTGCCAGTGAGGTTTCCCAGCAGAATAGTAACAGGCCTCTGGTAGGATGGGTCTAGTATCCCATGCAATACCCGACGCTTTAAGGGACTAACACCATCAAATCTTATGAGGTGCAACAAAAAGTGGTGTGGGATTTGAATCGTGATCTTTGTGTCAAAAACTCGTTGTTCACCAGACTTAATAAAGACTTCATCTGTAGCACAGAAGGGATACCATCCCTAGCAATTACTGAATCGGGCAATTTTCTGTTGCGCCAAAAGGTGGAATAATGCAAATTATAGCTGAAAAGGGATATCAACCAGGCAAGAGTATTCATTCTTGCTGGATTCTTTATTGGATAAGGCTGAAGGGACTCCATAGTTGAGTAACAAGAGGAAACCATGCTTAATGTTGATTATTCCCTTGTACTCAATCATAAACTGGGTACCTATCAGCATATCTTATGCGTTATTGTCTAAAGTCACTGTAGGGGCTGAAAAGATAAGCTTTACGATTTTAATGGCAAGGGAATAGTATGCCCTGATGGCATTGGTGTTGTTTGGCCTGCAGTTCCAAATTCTTGCATGTACTCCAAGTCAGGAGTCAGCTTTATTTTTTAAGAGCTTAGTGATGAAGTTAACCGTGGAGCCAGTATCCAGGATGGCCGTCATCTGGACATTTTGAATGACACTTCCACCTTGGTGAGTGTTCCTCCAAAGTTAAGAGATAGTGCCAGGTCCTCCTTGAGCCGGAAAGTGGAGGTATATTTATGAGCAGTCTCAGGGTATTTATTCAGGATGGATTTCATGTATGGACCTATTGAAGAGGTCAAATCAAGTTCGTTAAGAACTGCTCACCATCAGAGGCGGTGTAAATAACTCTTTGGCACCCTAAAATATGGCTGAGTTATGTATTCTAAGGTATGGTGGTCTCGTCTACTCCTTCAGCGTTCAATTGATTAGGGACCTCCATTTCCGCGGGTACTCCTAATATGTAGTAGCCAACATTATCATAACCCCTCAGATTCATCCCCAGGGGTATTCTCAACAACTGGTAAGGTTGCAATTGAGGTAGGGGAGACGGACACATGAGGTTGGGTAGCTATCTTCAGACCATATATCCTCCCAGCATTACCTTTAATGTTAAAGGGGTTACCTTTAGGGCGTGCAACTACCAGCTTGGCTGGAGGGAAAGGAACAGAGGCTTTAGTGAGCTTGTGTGGGAGAACGGTACTAACTGCATTAAGGTTGTAGACCCACAGTAGGTAATGATATTGGTGTAAGTATCACTGAGTGAGAATTTTTCACCAGGGGTATAAGCACTGGTGGGCTCACCCCCAACCGCTCTACTGGAGAAAGAACTTCAATGGTTAACTGAAGGTTTCACCTCATCTCCATTTATTGGTGCACAGGAACGGAAATATCCAAAATCTAACAGAGCTTCTTTTATTTTAAGGATTTCTTTGAAGTGGCGTTTCACTGAAATGGAATGCTGGGCTAGAGAGGGTTGGAAAGCTAACCCAGTTAACATGGCTGCGGTAGCATCATCAAGGGTTAGCATGTTAGATGTTGACAACCTCTGCGCAGTGAGGTAAAGTCTCTTAGTAAAGACAGAGGTTATTCGCCCTCATACACGCTGAGGTTCATAAAGTCCTGTTTTCCTGTTTAGACTCTGCTTTTGAACCAAATTCAGCCTTAAGAGCCTCTTTCACCTCTGCTCAGGTATGCAGATTGTCCATGTAGGGACTATCATCTCTTTTGCTAGATGACTTAAGCGTATAGAATGTGTTTAATTTTTTCTTATCTGATGAGACTTGCATTACATATTCATAGACATACAAAAATGAAGCAATGTTCCTGTTATTTCTCGTCGTAGAGTCTTGATTCCGCCGAGTCAGTTTGCACAGGGTATTAGCCACTGGGCAACCGAATCAGACAATATGAAGATCACCAATTTTTAATAAAATACTTAATAAACTTTACACGGAGCTACCGCTCCTTATTTTGACCTTTATTATTTTAATCATATGCAGACCTTTCTGCCGCAACCTAATTTCTGAAAGAAGTTCCCCATCAATCCTCTGCGTGACTCTTCAAAACTCAATTCCCCAAGCTGGATGCATCCTTGGCTTGGTATTCTTCTATTTGTTTTCCCCTTTTATCAAACTCTCTTTTATATCGAATCTTAGCGTAATTCCCAAGTTCTCACCGATTGGTTGACATTTCAATTGACTATTATTTGTATACCTCTTTTCATCAATCTCAAGACTTGTCTCGATTCTCCTTCCAATCTGCCAGTATGGTTAGAATATCATACATTCATATCAGCCTCCAAATAGTTCCCCCCTTTGACTGGACAATATGCTCTTACTGTTTGTATGTTTGAAGGAACTTCGCATAAACTAGGTTGATGATCCAACCCTCTGCGAGTTCCTTGATGAAGTAGGCATCCATTCCAGTCTTCTCAATTATCTCAAATGGACCAACCTGAATGCTGTAAAGCTTGTTTTCTCTCCCAAAATTGTGCTGATTGTGAAATAAAACATGGTCTCCTACAGTGAACAGCGGATGTATGCTTTGTCTCTTCTGATCAGCTGCATGATCATGAATCTTCTTAGCTAAACTAGTAGAGTAAGTTTCCACTTGCAGATTGATCAACATATCTGTAAGAGTCACCAAGTAGCGCTGGGGGTCTACCCCACCAGTATCCTCTACACCCGAGTAAAGCAAGGCAGGCAGAGCCAGATGTCAACCATACAGCAGTTGGAACACGCTCTTACCAGTGGATGATGTTAGCTAATACTATATGTGAACACAGCTGTAGATAGAAGGGCGCTCAGTTCTGAGGGTCAATCCTTTACCAATTTATGGAGTATGTTCACTAGGTTTCCGTTAACCTGCTCCACCATTCCATTTGATTCCAGATTATATGGGGTGGTCAAAACCCTGCATATTGCCATCAACTCATTCAACTTTAGCAGAATGTGCAAAGTGAAATTGACTTTTTTATCTGTTAAAATGAATTACATGAAGCTGTGTCTATGTATAACACACTCCATAATAAACTTGGCAGTAGTAACCGTGCCCAAGTCGTTGATGGCTCTGGCCTCCACCCATCAAGTCAGATGATCAATGGTGATGATAATATACTTGGATCGATTAGCGCTAGTTGGCAGAGGTCCCACTACATCAATGGAAACAGTGTTCCAGGCGAAATGGGGTTCAACCAGCTGGTATGTGGTTTTCTTGTGAAATGGTTTTTCCACTTGGTACTGATGGCAAAAATAACCATTTCCAATACGTCATAATGCATGCTCTCCCAGTAGTATTGGGGTCGCAAAAACTTTAGCGTTTTCCACAATCCTCTGTGAGCTACAGCCTAATGAGCATCCATAATAATTGCAGGTCTGGCCAAAGGTTTAGGGAAACTCAACATTGTATCTCCAATCCACTTAAATAGCTCTCCTCCATTGAGGAAACTATCTGCCCTGAGTCCATCTAATGCCTTGATCACATGCGGTGGCTCATCCTGGTATTTGTTCACCACCATTTTCTCATACATTATGCAGCTAAATTTGATGTGATAGTGACCGTTGGCAGCTGAGAAAGACAATCTGCATTTTATTCTTTTGCTCCCAGATGGTGTATAATCTCAATATTATATGCCTAGAGCTTCAGTGCCCATCATACAAGTCGCCCTTACAGTTCATGCAGATTCTGCAACCAAAGCAAGTAAGCGTGGTCTGTTAGTACTTGGAATCATACCCCATGCAGATATATCAAAAACTGTTTTTAAGTATAGATCACAGCTAAACATTTTCACTCAGTAACGGTGTAGTTCCGTTCATGACAGTTCAAGCTTTGACTACAAAATGCAACAAGATTCTCTACACCATCGTCGTCCTTATGAGATAATACTGTCCCTAAAGCAGAGAGTGAAGCGTCCATTTGCACTATGAACTGTTTATTGAAGTTAGGATATTGCAATATAGGTGCACTTGCTAATGTGGTGCACAACACGTCGAAAGCGTTATGGCATTGTTCCATCCAATTGAAAGAAGCATTTTTCTATAACAACTCAAAAAGTGAGGCCCCAATACAACTAAAATTGGGAATGAACCGATGTAAGTACCTGACCATCCCCAGAAACACTTGAATTTCCCGCTTACTACCTAGGCAAGTCATCTTGCTTATCGCTTCCTTTTTAGCTAGCTGCAGTTTAAGCCCATGGGAATCCATGACAAACCCAAGGTGTTCTAATTGTTCTTTAAAGAAATGGCACTTCCAAGCCTTAATTTTGATATTAGCAGCCATGAGGCGTCAAAACGCTTGTTCCAAATGGGCAAGGTGTTCAGTAAACGTCTGTGAGAAAACATTGATATCATCAAGATAAACTAAAAAGCAGGACAACTTTAAATCACCTAGAATCGTATCCATGGCACGCTGGAACGTAGCTGTGGCATTGCACGTCTTTTGTGACATGAAAGTTGGCTGGAATAACCCTCTCAAAGTAAAGATAGTGCATTTCTCCTGTTCTGTTGATGGCAATTCGATCTGCTAGTACCCCTGAGATCAGATCCATGGCAGAAAAATAATTTTTCCCACCCAATTGGTCCAAAGCATTATCAATCCATGGGAGAGGAAGGGAATCCTTCTTTGTTACATTATTTAGTTTACGATAGTCAATAACCTCTCAATTCAAGCCAACCTTTTTCTTTACAATGAGCACAGGTGATGCCCATGGACTGTTTGACGGCTCTAGAATTTCTTGCTCAATAAGTTTATCCACTTCATCAGAGACAACTTCTTCCACTGCTTTTGAATATCTAATAGGTCATGAACGAATAGGAGGGTGATTACTCTTATCTATCCAATGTACCACCCCTTGAGAGAACCCCAGGTCATGATTGTCATTTGCAAAAATATTCCGATATTTTTTAATAACGCCATAGTCTTATCTTGTTGTTCCGCTGATAATCCAATGAGTGCTTCCCAAAGAATCACGGTCAGTATGCTGAATGAGGAACAAGCTGGTAGTCTGAGATCCTCCCATGAGCCAAAATCATGAATATGATTGACTTCCTCTATAGGAAAAAAGTGTAAGTAAGCCACCACAGGGGCCGCAGGATTGTTATTGTCTCCTTCTGTAAATATGCTAGAGGCACTTTCACTTTTTAATTCCCAAGTAGCAGTAGCCCTGGAGCTACATGTGGTTTAAGTTGTGAATTCTGGTGAGGAGCCATGATTTCTCCGTAAAGCTCTTTAGGATATTGATTTCAAGCCCAGTCCCTACTATGCACTGATGTCCAGATGGTAAGCTAAAATCGCTTGCTTCCCAAAGCAGGATCCATTTGTACTCATAATCTGGTTGGGGAGGACCCTGTTCCATCGCCTTAGTCATCAATAACAAACAGGAAATACTCCGTCGCTGTATGCTAGATTGATTTGACTAGAGCAGAACAGTTCTGTTGGGATTCCACAAGAGGTAAAATAGGAATTTATTGCCCTGTCACGATTCCAATATAACTGGATGATAAGCACTAAGTCAAAATGGCGGAATGAATGGAATCCGCTGGAATCAAACTGGTACTGGTAATTCAAGCGCTTTGAAATGAGGTATTTGGCAAATCGAGAGGATTCATGCCAAGATTTGATACAAATGAGAGTAAGTTAAGTTGGAAGCAGAATAGGAGAGTACCAAGACGAGTATGCATCAAGCTGGGGAACCGAGGTATAAAGATCCTGAAGGAAGATAAAGGTAGGGAGGTTTTTATAAGAAAAGAGGGAGCGCAGATAAATCTGCAATTATATTATAATAAAGGTCGAAATAAGGGGCGATAGCTCCATACATATTTTATTTAGTTTATTATAAAGTTTGCGATCCTCAAATCGTCTAATTTGGTTGCTCAGAGGCTCATACCCTGTGCAAAACCAACTTGGCAGAATTGAGCCTGAATGCAAAGAAGTTGCAGTGGTGCTCACTAAAGGGGGCCACTAAGCAACTATAGTTGGAAAACCAGAAAGCCAATTACTCTACAATGATGAGTCCTCCTCCATTATGACAGTAAAACTGTTCGAAGAATATAATCAAAGAAGTTCTTTTGCAAGTACAAGCTGTGGAACAGCAACTGAACGAAGAAAGGGGAGTCCGCCAGAAATTGCAACAACAATATGAAACGCTGCAACAGGAAATTCAGGATGAATGGTGTAAATGTTATTTGGTTAAAGTGGAACAGTTGATCAATGAACAGTTCGCAGAGCATACTGGAGCCGGGGGAATGGGGTAGGTAGTGGCGACTTGGGGGAGGATGTTATGGATCAGCAAATGAATATCCATCAGGCAGTACTGTGAACCTCCCATGTGACACCACCTCTCCCAATTCCTTTTTGAAGAGTTCAAGTCCATCTGGCTGGCTGTATGATAATGCATCAAGGAATGGTTCTCATAGTCACTCTGACAACAGTTCGCCTGCCCCTGCAGCAGGAATCCAGAGCAAAGGGAATTGTTCATATTGAGAAATTACCTCATTTCAGTCGTGATGGGAACCTACACAGTTACTTTAAGCGGTTTGAATTCGCTGTGGAAGGAGCTACCAATCGATGAAAAGCGAAATTGTTGCTGTCTACTTTGGATGTGGGAAGCGCTGATCAGGTGACCTGCTATCTTCTCAACAGCTTGGTATCTTACAGCACGTAAAATCAATCGTCATCTAGCTGTTTGGGGGCGCTAACAAGATGGCTCTATGGAAAGCTGACTTTATTACTATACAGTTTGACCAAAATGAAACTCTGTCAGAATTCACTGAGCAGTTTTTGGTGGAAGCACACTTTCTGCTTAGGGCCAATATTTTAACCACTGAAGATGTAAGTATAGTGATGACGGTGGCAGTCAAACCATATTGTGAACTATATAACGCCATGTCCCATGTGTTGGATGGGGATACTGGAATTATTTGGATTGTAAATGCCTTATGTCAGCTCTCCACCATGAACAGCGCCCCCAACATAGCCCAAAAAAGTGCTGTTGCCCCTGCTTTAACCCTTGAAGGATATAGGTCACATACTGGGTTATCAGCTGCTGGAATGTATTCGTCCCCTCACATGAGTCAATATACCCTTTCCGGCCCAGGTCGCTTCCCCAGTTTGTCTGTGACCTTAAAAACTTACCAACAATATTTGGCCTGGTTCTTCCGCCCCAAACTATATACGCGCACCTTTTATGAACAATTCTTCCAGTGTGGACAAAGAGGGCATTATGAAGCCAATTGCCCTAGTCAACCACATGTGTATGCAATGACAACTAAGATAATCAAGCAAGGATAAGTGCGAGTGGAATAGAGATGGGACGCTCTATCTCTTTTAAGTCCAAATCACTTGTCCCCAACAATCCCCAAGATCTTTTTGGGTTGAATTTAAACCTCAATTGGATGATTTGTTATACCATCAGCTTTCGTTGGATACCCCTGCTTCTGCTTCCATGAGTAAAGGCTTACCCCATCTGTCCAAGCTTCGGCAAGATGTGCATAAGCCATATTCGTGGCAGATACTGGAACAGACTGACATTAGCAACTCAGATCCCTCACCGACCGTTGCTCCTTTAGTAGGGTTTATTTAGCCATTCCAGTGGAGAAAATCTCTAGGGAGTATCCTCAAGATGGAAGGGCATTTCTTCCATTTTGAGTAGCACAAAGACCTTGAACATACAAGTAATAAGCACCAATGATTCTTCTTACTCATAATGTACTTAATGTGATACATTTGTGGGATCAACTGACAGATGCCACAAATATCTTGTTTAAAGTGAGAATTTTACTTTATAATAAAAGAAATAAATAGCGCTTTGTTAAAGTTTTTTTTAAGTTTTTTATTGTTTAAGCAGGACAAACCCAAAGAAGGTCCTTTTCTTGATACTAGTTTTTCCTATTTAAACTAGTTCAGATTTCAGGACCATGGGTATTCGAGGCAAAAGTATATAAAGCTGAGTCATCTAAATTAGGAAAAATAGGCTTTCAGACTATCAGATTGAAGATAAATATTTTGAGGCAAAACTGACCTGTGTGGTAATAGTTAGATGAATTGTATCCAATCACCAGCGAGTAAAGCCTTCTCACTTCGGCAGTGGTTAGACTCATGTGGTAATGATTGGTTAATTTGCAACCTATCATCGTCAAGTAAAATCTTCTCATCTCGGTGGTGGTTAGACTCATGTGGCAAAGATTGGTTAATTTGCACCCTATCATTGTCGAGTATTATCTTCTCACCTCAGAGGTGATCAGATTCGTGCTGTAACAAACACCTCAGATTTGGCTGAAAAGTCAAAGAATTCCTATTATTAGTTATTACCTTTTTAAGCCGCTTTTTGTTATAAACCATAATTTTCTGATAGCTAGGATTCCACTGAGAATCCGCCAAGGTCTTTTCACCATGGGTACTCATGTCGTTGATAACCACAATACTATTTGAAGATTGAGCAGGTGATGAGCCAATCATGGTAGCAGATTCAGGGGCACTTGTACCTCCAACATTCTTTTTCTTAAGTTGAGAAGGAGATTGTCCAACATTGCCCCCCTCAAGAATGTTGAGAGGGGTGTAGGGTTGTAGGAAGCGGCCATGTACCCATTTTATGATAATTCCTGTAGCCAAAGACTTTATTGAATACTCATTTCTTCTCTTATACATGATGGTAAATGGCCCCTCCCAGATTGATCCAAGTTTGCCACTACAGGGGAGTTATGCAATTGTGGTAATATAAAACCCTATCCAACACTTGGTATGAAGGTAGAGGAGCTCAGAGCTCATTGGCAGCTTGGCCTTCTTTAGTAACCATTTTTGTGAGGTTGGTATAATGTATAGGTAAGGCGGAAAGTGGGTACTCATCCATGCAAGAGTATTCTTTCTTGCTGGGTTCTGTATTGGCTAGAACTAATGGGACTTTATAATTGAGCAACAACGAGAATCCTTGCTTCATATTGATAATGCCGTCATATTCAATCATAAACTGAGTACCTATAAGCATATCATAAGCGTTATTATCCAAAGCTACTGCAGGGGCCAATAGAATAAGCTTCCCAATATGAATGGGAAGTGACAAGTAAGCACCAAGTGTGCGGGTGTTGTTGGGTCCAGCAGTTCCAAAGTCTTGGTTGTACTCCAAGTCTGATGCAAGCTTGATCTTTTTCATCAACTTGGAGGAGATTACGCTCACTGGGGAGCCTGATTCAAAGGTAGCCATTACCCAAACTTTTTAATAACTACTTCGACCTTCGTAAATATCCCCTCAAAAATTGGTGATAGCGCTAAGACCTTAAGATGGAAATTGGAGGTTAATTTGCATGAGGTCTCGGGCTAATTTTTTTGGATAAACTTCATGGTATGGCCATGCTGGATAGGGCGAATAAGGTGAGACATCACCTCATTTGCATCGCTGGCAGTATCAATAATGACTGGCCCCCCTAGAATTTGGCAGAGATATGTCTCTTCAGGTATGGTGGCTTCATCTACTCCTCCAGCATTCAAGAGATTGGGGACTTCCACTTCAGCAGGTACTCCTACAATGTAATAGCTGACCTCATCCGTACCCCCTCAGAATCATCCCCTGGGGTATTAGTAACGAGAGGTACTGGCATAAGTTGTTTAGATGAGTCAGGCACATGAGATATGTCAGCAATAGGTGTGGCTTTCCCTATGCTAACATTTCTTTTCCCTGCTCCAGTTCCTTGGCGTCAGCTTTCTTTTTCCAGCACACAACCTCCTTGTGTCCAAACTTGTTGCAGAATTTACACCGAGGGCATTCAGGATGTTTTACTTTGGGGTTTTGCTCAACAGGGCCCATTATCTGAAGGGGCTCCTTCTTTGTCTTCAATAGCTAAGGCCTGAGGCTTAGGCTTTGAATCCTCAATTGTTAAAACGCGAGGACAAGATACTGCTCTGCATGAAACTTTGGGCTTATGGAAATCAGCGACATCTATTAACGCCTCCTTGATGTCCTGAATGGTATGGAAATAGAGCTTAACTGAGGTGATGTGGATCACTAGCGATGGGTAAGTAGCCACTCCAGTCAAAACGGCGGCTACAGCATCATCCAAAGTCAACATCTTTGAAGTTAACAACGTCTGTGCTTACATATAAAGTCGTTTTCAAAGACGACTACTGACTCTCCTTTTTGGATAATCATACGCATAAAAGCTTGCTTTTCATACTTAAAGCCTGTTTTGAACTGAACGTGTTTATGAGGGCCTCTTTAACTTCGTACCAGGTGTTAAGAGCATCCATATGTGGGACCATCACCTCCTGTGCCATGCGGCCCAAACAGGAAAGGATATGTTTGGCCTTCTGACAATCAGTCGCCCCTTCCATAGCTGCTTCATAAACGTATAAGAATGAGGCAATGCTACCCTCGCAAGGGATAAACTTGTCTTTAAACGTTGGTTTGAATGAATTATAGTCATTCCCAATAAGGGTATGAATAGCTGGAGCTTCTGCTTCTGAGGTTTCAGAGCGGTAGCTTAACTGATAAAAGGTCCACAAAAGGTAATTGAACTGATCATGCATGGCCTCAGGCCGAGTTTCCATTTTAGAGAGGGCTTCTAGGGGCCCATATTCACATAGTCTCAGTCAAGCTTCAATCCCTAATTTATGAGTTTCAAAATCTTCCACTCGGCTCTCCATTGCAGTTACTTGAAAATGGAGTTGTGACACCATTGAGTTAGGTTTAATTGAGCAGTTTCCATGGCTTTCACGTGGTTCTTCAGCTCTTCTTTTATTTGTTTACACCCTTCATCGTCATGAGAGTGGAAGCTGGGGCCTTGTACTCCCTCCTTAATCTGTTCATACTTCCACTAAACCTGCGTTAGTTGACTAAATACTTCCTTCAACAGCACTGGGCTTTCCAGCAAAGCTTCTATCACTTTTAATTCAGTTTCGCATTCAGTCAGGTGATGTGCCAAATATTTGGTATCTTCAAACGAAACTTTGAGAGCTAGCTCCTTTTCTAGCTGAACAACCTTGGCCGCGAGGGTGGTGGTGGCGCTAAATGGTTCAAGCAACAGATGATGCTCAAGCTCATCAACACGTGAAAAGGCCTGAATTAACTGTCGCTCCACCACAGCCACACGCTGTTCATATTTTTCTTGAAGGATGGAGTTGTGGGCTGAAAGGTCACGATGCGTTTGCTCATTTTACTTTTCAAGTTCTTTAGCAAAGATCTCCAACAACGAGCGGGTGCTAGCAGAGGAAGCGTTCAGTTCATCCCAGAATATCTTCATGGCCTCCTTGACATACTTTACAATCCTAGTGTCCATAGTAGTAAGCCGGTCATGCAGCTGTATTATGAAGTTGCAATTAGCTTCCACACCAGATCTAACTGCTCCAAGATGTTTGGAGGTCAGTTGATACAAATTATCATAGGCAAAATTCAGAGCTGCATGGGTATCTAGGTGTTGAAGAAGCTCTTCATGATGGCCAGCTAAGAGATGCATCATATGGACCAAGGAAGGGCGAGCAAACTTGCATATGTAGGTGGTCAAATTTGTAAGCTGACCATAGGTCTCTGGGAGGACCCTAGTCTCATAGAGAAACAAGTGGCTTTCCTCTACCAATGATGCTTGTTCGCGAGATGCAATGTCACCAGGGTTAAGGATACCATGAGTAAGGTCTCTCACGGCTTCAGTAGCTGGCCAGATGATGTGACGAGACTCAGGTATTAATATGCGTTCAATTTGTTCTTCTCTAATTATCAAAGCGGTAGGGCTATCCATTCAATCATTGTCTTCAGTCCCTTCCCCATTTCGCACCCAATGGGTGACACTCTCCATTACTTTTAATACTTATCAAAGTAATCAGGGTGATCCCCTGTAGTGAGCACCAGTTTGTGGGATCCGACGATGGATGCCACAGGTATTTTGTTTAAAGTGAGATTTTTACTCTATAATAAAATTAATAGTAAGCGCTTTGTTAAAGTTTTTTTTAAGTTTTTTTTTTTTTTAAGCAGGACAAACCCAAAGAAGGTCCTTTTCTCAATACTAGTTTTTCCTATTTAAACTATTTCAGATTTCAAGACCATGGGTATTTGAGGCAAAATTATATAAAGCTGGGTCATCTAAATTAGGAAATATAGGCTTTTGGCCTATCAGATGAAAGATAAATATTTTGAGGCAAAACCAACCTGTGTGGTAATGATTTGATGAATTGTATCTAATCACCAGCGAGTAAAATCTTCTCACCTTGGTGGTGGTCAGACTCATGTGGTAATGAATGGTTAATTTGCACCCTATCATTGTCAAGTAAAATCTTCTCATCTCGGTGGTGGTCAGATTTGTGCGGTAACAAACACCTCAGATTTGGCTGAAAAGTTGGCGAATTCCTATTATTAGTTATTACCTTTATAAGCTGTTTTTTGTTATAAACCATATTTTTCTGATAGCTAGGATTCCACTGAGAATCCGCCAAGGTCTTTTCGCCATAGGTACTCATATCGTTGATAACCACAATATTATCTGAAGATTGGGCAGGTGATAAGCCAATCATGGTAGCAGATTCAGGGGCACTTGTACCTACAACATTCTTTTTCTTAAGTTGAGAAGGAGATTGTCCGACAATATTTGTTAAAAACACAAAAATCCGCGCTATCATAGACATGGGAGCACCTGTGAACATAGTCTCCACTTGGTTGGTGGCTAAACTTATGTTGAAACTGGATGTGGACCATCTAGTAGTGTATGAGACTGCGGGAACGCACAGCACTGTGTCAGAAGGAGCATATAGCGCGTTGCCTCTATGATTTGGGTCAGTTCAGTGTCTGCCCTGGCGGTGGTTTTGCCAAATAACCACTATGATATGTTAATTGGCGCAGCTTTCATAAGGAAATTTGGCGTTGTTTTAGATATGGCGGAAGAAACTCTTACTATTTTCAGACGACAGATTCCAGTATATTTTTCCTCTGGTGGAATCCCAGTGGATCCAGTCCACTCCAGTCAGTTCAATCTAGAATACAGTGGCGGAGTGATCCCTGTTCACAACCAGCGACTGGGTTGACAGACCAAGATCCTTCCCAACTATATATATGAGTAAAAGGAATCCCGCTTTGAGCAACACGTCCTTTAAGAATACCATCTGGACACCAGGGAATAATAGTGACTGGGCTCGAAATCAAAGTCCCTAAGGGGCTTTATGGAGAAAAACTGGCGCCTCATCAGCACTCGCAGCTTGAACCAAATGTGGCTCTGGGGTTATTGTTACCTGGGAAAGGGAGGTGAAGGTGCTGCTCACGAACCTATATAAGGAGACAATAATGATCAGGTGGCAAGAAGTGGTGGCTTACCTACACTTCGTCCCAACTGGGGAAGTTCATCATATTCATGACTTTGGCTCATGGGAAGATCTCAGACTACCAGCTCGTTCCTTATTCAGCATACTGACCGTGGTTCTGTGGGAAGCACTCACCGGATTATCAGCGGAACAACAAGATAAGGCTATGGCGTTATTTGAAAAATATCAAAATATTTTGACAAATGACAATCATGACCTGGGGTGCGCTCAAGGGGTGGTACATTGGATAGATATGAGTGATCACCCTCCTAATCATTCATGACATATTAGACATTCAAAAGCAGCGGAAGAGGTTGTCTCTGATGAAGTAGATAAACTTATTGAGCAAGGAAATCTAGAGCCATCAAACAGTCTGTGGGCTTCGCCTGTGCTCATTGTAAAGAAAAAGGTTGGCTTGAATTGAGAGGTTATTGAATATCATAAACTCAATAACGTAACAAAGAAGGATTCCTACCCTCTTCCACGGATTGATGATGCATTAGACTGATTGGGCAGGGCAAACTATTTTTCCGCCCTGGATCTGATCTTGGGGTATTGGCAGATTGAATTGCCATTAATGGAACAGGAGAAATGTGTGATCATCAACTTGAGAGGGTTGTTCCAGCTGATGTGCAAGCCGCAAGGGTTGTGTAACGCTTTGGCTACGTTCCAGCATACCATGGATATGATTTTAAGTGATATAAAGCTGTCCTGCATCTTAGTTTACCTTGACGACATCTATGTGTTTTTGCGGACATTTACAGAGCACTTAGCTTACTTGGAGCAAGAGTTTTAGCGCCTTGCTGCCGCTAATATCAAAATTAAGCCTAGAAAGTGCCATTTCTTTAAGGAGAAATTAGAATACCTTGGGTTTGTCATGGATTCCCATGGGCTAAAACTGCAGTTAGCTAAAGTAAAAGCGATAAGCAAGATGACTCACCCAGTGAATAAGCGGGTCATTCAAGTGTTTCTGGGGATGGTTGGGTATTACCGACGGTTCATTCCCAATTTCAGCTGCATTGGGGCCCCACTTTTTGAGCTAGTAAATAAAAACGCTTCATTTGATTGGACGGAATGATGCCAGAATGCTTTTGATGTATTGAGTACTGTATTAGCAAGCGCACCCATTTTGCAATACCCCAACTTTGATAAGCCATTCATAGTGCAAATGGATGCCTTTCTCTCTGCTATAGGGGCAGTATTATCTCAGAAGGACGATGATGGCGTGGAGTATCCTGTTGCCTTCTGTAGTCAAAGTTTGAACTGTCACAAATGGACTACACCGTTACTGAGCGAGAATGTTTAGCAGTAATTTATATTTATAAACAGTTTCGTGTTACCTGCGTGGGGTACAATTCCAAGTCATAACAGACCATGCTTCCCTGCATTAGTTGCAGAATCTGTGTGAGCCGGAATGGCGACTCACTCATTGGGCATTAAAGCTCCAAGCATATGATTTTGAGATTTTACGCCACCCTGGGGCTAAACATCAAAATGCGGATTGTAATTCTTGGCTGCCAACAGTTGCAATCACAGCAGATCTAGCCAACATAATGTATGAGAAGATGGTGGTAAATAAATACCAGGATGAGCTGCCGCATGTGATCAAGGTACTATATGGACTTAGGGCGGATACTTTTCTACATGAGGGAGAACTATATAAGCGGATGTGCAACCAGACGCTGAGTTTCTCTAAGCCTTCGGCCCGACCTGCAATAATTATGAATGCTCATCAGGCTGTAGGCTACGAAGGATTGCAAAAAACACTGGAGATGTTGCAACCCCAATACTACTGGGATAGTATGCATTACAATGTATTGGAAACAGTTAGTTGCTGCCATCAGTGTCAATTAGAAAAGCTTTTTCGCAATAAAACCACTTACCAACTTATGAAACCACTGTTTGCATGACACACCATTTCCATTGATTTAGTGGGACCTCTGCTGACTAGTGCCAATCAATCCAAGTATATTTGTCACTATCAATCATTTGACCCGATGGGTGAAAGCAAGGGCTATTAGCGACTTGGGCGCAGTCACCACTGCCAAGTTCATTATGGAGTGTGTTATACAGCGGCATGGCTGCCCGCTGTTCATTCTGACAGACAATGGAACCAACTTCACTTTGCATATTCTGCCAAAGTTAAACGAGTTGATGGCAATATGCAGGGTTTTGACCACCCCCTATCATCCAGTATCAAATGGGATGGTGGAGCGAGTCAATGGAACCCTAGTGAATATACTCCGCAAATTGGTATTGGATTTGCCCTCAGAATGGAGTGCCCTTCTACCTACTGCTGTGTTTGCTTATAATATCTGCTATCATTTGGCCACTGGTAAGAGCCCGTTTCAACTTCTGTATGGTCGACATCCAGCTCTGACTGCCTTGCTATATTCGTGTGTAGAGGACACTGGTGGGGTGAATCCTTAGCGATATCTGAATCAACTCATGGATACTTTGATTAAGTTGCAAATGGAAGCCTACTCCACCAGTCTAGCAAATAAAATCCATGACCAGGCGGCTGACCAGAAACGCTGGAGCAATCTTCTATTGTTTTCTGTGGTGGATTATGTTTTATTCCACGATCAGCATGGATTTGAACGAAAAAATAAGCGCTCTGACATTTGAGTTGGTCCATTTGAGATTATAGAGAAGACTGGTATGGATGTCTACACAATTAAGGAACCCGCTAGGGGTCAGGTTATCAACTGAGTCCACGAAAAGTTTCTTTGAGCATACAAACAGTAAGAACTTATCATCCAGTCAATGAAGGGGTAACGTCATGATTCCAATATGACTGGACGATTAGCCCTAAGTCAAAATGGCGGAATAAATGGAATCCATTGTAATTTAACTGGTACTGTTAAGATGCGCTTTGAAATGAGGCAATCATTGAATCAAAAGGAATTATGCCAAGATTTGATACAAATAAAAGTAAGTCAAAAAGGGTAGCAGAATAGAAGAGTTCCAAGCCAAGGACATATCTGGCTTGGGAACCGAGGTATAAAGAGTCTGATGGAAGATAAAAGGTAGGGAGGTTTTTATGAGAAAAGAGGGAGCGCAGATAATTCTGTGATTATATATAATAAAAGTCGAAATAAGGGGCGATAGCTCCATACATATTCTATTAAGTTTATTGTAAAGTCGGCGATCCTCATATCGTCCAATTTGGTTGCTCAGAGGCTCATACCCTGTGAAAAACAACTCAGCGGAATTGAGCTCAAACGCTGAGAAGTTACATGTCCTAAGATATTAAGAGTTTCTCCGCTACACTTATAACAACACCAAATTTTTTCATAAACACTGCGCCAATTAAAATGTCATAATTGTTATTTGGCAGAAGCACCGCTGGAGAGGAAGCCCAGTTTGACTCAAATCATAAGGGCAACGCACTATATGCTCCTTCAAACACAGTCCTATGCGTCCCTGTGGTTCCATATAAAGCTCAGTGGTTTACATCCAGTTTGATTAGAATCTTATCCACCAACTGTATAGAGACTATGTTCTTAGGGGCTCCCATGTCAATGATAGCGTGGACTTCTGTATTTTGAACGAAAATGTCGCAATAAGTACATACCAAGTAAGATGAACATCAGTGTCTATTGCGTGTACGTCCAAAAGCTTAATGTTACTTAAGAATGAGGGAATGCTCTTGCTGACCTGAGGATACTAATTGACAATTTTTTCCACCAAAATGGCTACATTAACTCCAGCCAAAGAGGCTTCAGCCATCAAGGGATCCTCGACACTTGTGCCAGTCTGTTCCAAGATCTGCCACGCATATGGCTTCTGCACGTCCTGGAAGAACTTGGGGCTTGAGGGTTTATTTTTACTTCTGGAAACAGAAGCAGGGGTACCCAACGGAAGCTGTTGGTATAGCAATTCATCCGATTGAGTTCCAAATCCTACCCCATTTAAATCTTGGAAGTTGTTAGGGATAAGTGGATTAAACATAGCAGAGATAGAGCGTCCCATTTCTACTCCGCCCAAGCTTTTCCCTGCTCAGTTTCCTTGTTTGGCATTGCATAAACTCATGTTTTGCTAGGGCAGTTTGCCGCATAATGCCCTTTTCAGCTGCCTTGGAGTCAAGTATTTATGAAAGGTTCACGTCTATAGCATGCAGCGGTAGGACCAGTGAGAAAATTAATGGTATGTTATCAAGCTTGTGACTGAACTGGCAGATCATGTGTAGGCCACAAAGGATTTGCATATCTGTAGGATGAACAAATACATTCTGGTGGTTGATAGCTTAGTCGCTGTAGCTTGTACTCTGAAGAGTTTGGTGCGGGGATAGCAGAGGATTTTGAACTATATTATGGGCGCTGATCATGGCGGAGAGTCGACATAAGTTATTCATGATTCAAATAAGTCCTGCATCTCCATACAAAACATGAGACATAACATTATATAGTTCCCGATGTGGTTTGACAGCCTTTATCATCACAATACCAACATCCTTGGCAGATATTATGTTAGCTCCAATTAGTACATGTGCTTCCGCTGAGAAACGTTCAGCCAAATCTAACAGGGTCTCATTTTGGTGAAATTGTATAGTCAGGAAGTCAGATTTCCATTTAGCCATCTTGGTCACACCCCCAAACAGCCTAATAACAATCGCCTTAATTTCATCATAGCATGCCAAGCTGTTTGGAAGGTAGCAGGTAAATTGATTGGCGCTGTCCACATCGAGAGAAGACATTAACAGTTTTTTTTCCATCAATCAGAAGCCCCTTCCATGGCAAATTCAAATCGCTTGAAGTAACCATGTAGATTACCACCATGACTGAAAGGATGTATTTTTTCAATTTGCACAGCTTCGCCTTGCTCCCGGCTTCTGCAACAGGGATTAGGAGAATGGTTCCAGAGCAATTAAGGGAACCACCCCCTTGTAAATTATCATACAGCAAGATGGTTGAGCTCAAATCTGACATAATGAACTTGAAGGAAGTAGAGTTGCACGGGGTATACGTTCCAGTGCTTGAGGGATATTTGTTAGCAGATCCATAGAATTCTTCCCCCAAATTGCCACTAACTGCACCGTTCCCCCAGCTCTGGCATACTCTGCAAAATGCTCGTTGATCATTTGCTTCGCTTTAACTGAATGTAATCTACATCATCCATCCTGGAATTCCCATTGCAGTGTCACATATTGATATTGCAACTCACAACAATATTATCACTCCTTTTGCAACTGCTGATTCACTGAATGTAGTCATGAGAGGACATCTTCGATTGTATTCTGCATTTGGGCGTGCTTATGGCTAGCTTTAAATACTTGTTGATTAGCGTCATTTATCTGGGTAAAGAGAGCAGTTTGTTCCCATACCAATCCCTCATTAGCCCATCAAAGGGTATCAAGTCTTTCTTACATGTTAGCATACGCTCATGTCTCATGGATCAGAAGAGGGAAAACTCGACGCCGCTTAGCCTGGCTAACAACTTCCAATTGTGTAACCCAATGGATTAGCTGGAGATAATTGGGGGACGTTGACCAAAGGATAAGCGCGTTATCAGCTGTTCGCTGACCACTCCATTTGATATGAAGTTGGTTTACTTCAGCTGATATGAAACTGACCTGATCCACCACTTGCTGTTCCATCAGTGTTATTTTTTCCTTTAGCTAAGCAACTATGGCTCCAAGTGCTTCTGCCCATTCAGTTAAATCTGTCATAAAGTGCTTAATATTATTTCCCAACATTGTGACATCCCAAATCCATTACGTTGATAGGCCATGCTGATCCAACGGTTTGTCAATAATTCAATATAACTCAAGATTCAACTGGCGCACCAATATTTCCAATCATTGGCGGATGTTCTCAACACAGTGATCCATTTGCCCAAGCACCCAACGTACCTCCAAAGAAGAGCGATTGAGGCGGTCAAGCATGAGTTGAATATCATTTTGTTGTGCTCAAGCTTATACCTCACATCTCCAATCTCTATATTGTGGCGAGCTAACACACGAAGTAGCTATCAAATAGATGTTTGCACATACATGACTACTTAACTCTCAAATCTTTGGGTACCAAGGCGGCGAGTCAACTAAGTTGTAGTCACATACAGATAGAACATGTACATGCGTAGCAACTTTTTTGGTCGTGTTGGTTATAAAACAGACTCAAGGCATACTCCCTGCCTCATCTTCAAATAATTGATATCCGTGTATCAACCACTCCATAAAACTCTGCAGCTGCTGAGGGGTCACATTCGTGGAGCGCCCTAGTTGGTCGGCCATCAGCTCAGAGCTGTTTTCTAGTTGCAGATTGATCGTAACTTCATTATTACCCAGTTTGGTCACAGCGAATAATATTGGTTCATTATTAGGTGCCTCCTGTGCTTCTTCCATATATCGCATGCAGAATCCAATAGAATGGTGATGTAACAAATGAGGGCTCAACATTGTATTTTAGTGTCAAATAACTACAGTTGACCAATGGCCACCTGTAGTGAGCACCACTGTTATTTCTCAGCATATAGTCTCAATTCCGCTGAGTCAGTTTTCACAAGTATAGCCATTGGGCAACTAAATTATATGATATGAAGATTGCCAATTCTTATTAAAATACTTAATTAACTTTACACAGAGCTACTGACCCTTATTTTAGCTTAATATTTTATACATATGCAGACCTTTCTGCCACAATCTAATTTCTAAAAAGAAGTCCCTCATCAATCCTCCATGTGACTCTTCATATCTCAATTCCTCAAGCAAGATGCATCCTCATCTTAGTGGTCTTCTATTATTTTCCCCTTTTATTTAAACTCACATTTATATTGAATCTCAGCGTAAGTCCCTCAGTCTCACCAATTGGTTGACATTTCAATCAACTATAATTTTGTATACATCTATTCATCAATCTCAAAACTTGTCTCAATTCTCCTTCTTATCCGCCAGTATAGTTAGCATATCATCCATTCATATCAACTTCCTGATAGTTCCCCTCACGGGGGTGAACTTGTCTTTAAGGGGGAGTTAAGGGCGCTACTCAATTTATTTAAGACGGGATAAAGCTCTTGCTAGTTGCTTCTCAAAAGCAACTATTCTTGGTTCAGTTGGGGTGGGAAGTTTTGGAGGTTTGCTTACTTTGAAAGCCTCCATTTTTAGGTGAATTTTTAGGTATATAGGGGACTCCTGTAGCATGACCACTTTGTGGGAATCCAGCTTGTTTTGATCGCTTGTGCTGACTTGCGCTAAATTCCACAAAAGAATTTTTTATAATAAGGGTAAAACTCTAATAAACAAAAAACTGGCTTTCTATAGTTTTATTAGTGTTGGCACCAAGTAAGAAAAACAATTTCTCCTAATAACTCCCATGCAATATTTAAATTGTAACGAGGGTTGAAGAGATTTTAATGGTAAATTTGGTATAGCTTAGTACGTTCTGAATTAGGAAATATGTGAATGTGGCCTATAAAAGCCAAAAAACTTGCTTCATTTAGGCCAAACAATGGATGAGGAATCATTTTTAGGCATAACATACCTATGATATAAGATCAATATATTTTAGCCAATCTCTGTTAGATAATATTTTACACCTTTGGGACCTCCACCCAAGCCTATAAAAGGGGGCGATCCCCACTTAGGCGTTTACTTTTATTTATAAATAACCATGGGAGAGACCTCTAATGGACTCCCTGGGTTCCTTCTCATGGTCAGGGAAATTCAACTGCTTGACTTCATGCTATTTGCTCATGAGGTATTTGTAAAAAGGGTTACCCTGATTAGCATTGTTCTACTGAAATTGAGCAATTACTTATTGGCTGCTAAATTCAATATTCTACTTAACTTGCTTTTTTCATTTTAAAAGCTTTTTACTGTCCGAGATTTCCCTTTTTAGCCTATTTTGACCCAAGACATTATTTTCATTAAGCTAGGAGCAATTGTCCAAAATTAGGATAGTATATCTCATAAATCTTACCCATTTAGCTAAACAAGATTTTGAAATTATGGGGATCCTAAAATTTGATTAATTAGCCCAGCTTAGGCTTAACGACCTTAGTTCAGCATTAGGATGAGAGATATGAGTGTTAAGAAGAAAATTATTCAGTTTAGCCTTAGTCCAAAATAGAGCTCAGCGTTGCAATATCTTGAAGTTGTAAACGTTAGTGTTAAGATAGTTGGTAGCACCAGATTGAGAGGTGAGGTTGACAAGGGTCTGAGGATTGTAGGCTGTATAAAGATATAATAGGCAAACAGGAGCAATGAAAATGTAAAGAACATAAATACAGATTGACAGAAAAGCTTTATAAGCAGCTCTTGTGATATCTTCAACTAAACATCTGATTGAAATTAAAGGTTGGTCCAGGGTTGAAGGAAGTAATCTTTCACATGGTATAACCTCAACATCTTCCTCAAGAGCCTCCAGGGTGTATTTGTGGGTTTTGGTGAAGGTAACCAACAGTCAAGTGACTTATTTAAATGGCAGTAAACATAAAAAAGATTGAGGTTTGTGACGCTAATGGATAAATATACAGTTATTTTAGGAGGCGTTGTGTTAGCAATCTGATAAAATGGTAAGGACATAAGATTTTGGGCACAGCTCCACTTAAATGTAAAAAAAAATTTAGGAGATAACTTTTTAAACATTCCCTGAAATAATTAAGTTGTTTAAATATTTTACTGACAGTCAGACTTGAAATATTAGCTAAAGAATTATAACAAGTTTCATTAAAAATAATTTAAATGTAGAAATGGGCGAAAGTATTTTGTAGCTCCAATTTTGTTGTCAGATCAGCAAGGAGCATCAGCACAGAAATGAATAGAGCACTGAAGCATCTGAGTTAGCTATTTATGTTTGTTAAAATAGCAAGATGCATCAGCGGAAGAAAATTCAAGGGTGCCAAGGCATTTAGGTCATCCATTTTTAAATGTAACAGGAGCGTCAGCGCAGGAAGATGAAAAGGAAGTTAGGCCATCTGGGTCAACTATTGTGTTTGGAAAATAGTGTGGAGTATTGGTGCAAGAAAATGGAGATGGTTCCTAGGCGTTTAAGTCAGCCTTTAATCACTAAGTAGAAAGAAGCGTTGGCTCAGTAAATTAAAAAATGCACCATAGCATTCAGGTTGGCTATTCTGTTTTTATTTAGAACCGCAAGGAGTTTCTACGCAGAGGAATGGACTTTGTTCTGAAAATTTATGGCTGGTTTTTTTATCCTTTCAGATAGTTGTAAAGTTATACTTCTCATTTCAAATTTTAAAGTATTTGCTTCCTACAGTTGATAACAGCCTTATATATTTGATATTACAAGGTGGTTCTTTAGCTTTGATATAATTTAGAGTCACATAGTTGCTCAATATGTGATTTAGCTGATATCTTGTCAAATTTCTTATAGGATGACGTCCATTTAATAAATGTATGCTTGACTTGCTAAAGTCTTAACAAGCATAGCGGAAGTAGGGCAAGGTGGCAGGACAAGTCATCCAACCGCTCTTCATATGACTGGACCTTTTCAATTTAAATAAATAATTCTGAATTTTGACTTATTGCTAAAACTTTGGTGAATATTCATCTTCTTATTGCTGGTATGGTTTTCAAAGGTATGTCTTCAGCAGGTAGCCACGGTGTCAGAGAAAAATCAGATAAAGTAAAGACTGGCCTACCAGTTGAGATGCATAAGCACCCAAAAGGCAATTCAGAATCTAAGGGCATGATGCTCAAATTTTGGGATCCAATGATGGATGCCACAAATATTCTCTCAGAGTGAGAATCTTATTTTTTAATAAAAGTATAAAATAACACTTATTTAAAGTTTTTATGTTTTAGTGTCTTAAACAGGGCAAAACCAGGAAAGATCCTTTTTTCGATACTAGTTTTTCCTATTTAAACTAGTTTGGATTTTGAGACCATGGGTAATTGAGGCAAAAGAATATAAAGCTGAGTTATCTAAATTAGGAGATATAGGCTTTTGAATATCAGATCAAAGATAAATATTTTGAGGCAAAACTGACCCATGAGGTAGTGATTTGATAAATTGTATCCAATCACCAATGAGTAAAATCTTCTCACCTTGGTGGCAGTCAGACCCATGTGGTAATGATTGGTTAATCTGTACTCTATCATCATCGAGTAAATTCTTTTCACCTCTGTGGTAGTCAGACTCATATGGTGATGATTGGTTAATTTGTAACCTATCATTGTCAAGTAATATCTTCTCACCTTGGCGGTGGTCAGACTCATATGGTAATGATTGGTTAATTTGCACCCATTCATTGATGGGTAAAATCTTCTCACCTCAGGAGGGTTCAAATCTGAGTGGTAATATTTATTAATTCGCACCCAATTATTGACGGGTAAAATCTTCTCACCTCGCAGAGGTTCAGATCTGTGCAATATGGAACACCTCATATTCAGCTGAGAAGTCAGAGTAAACCTAATTATTAGTATTTACCTTTTTAAGACAATTTCTGTGCTAAACCATATTTTTCCAATAGTTAGCATTCTACCGAGAATCTGTCAAGCTCTTTTCACCGTTGGTACTCATATCATTAACAACTACAATATTATTAAATGATTGGGAAGAAGATGGGCCAATCATGGTAGCAGATTTGGGAGCACTTGTACCTCCAACATTCTTTTTCTTAAGTTGAGAAGGAGATTTTCCAACATTGCCCCCCTCAAGAATGTTGGGAGGGGTGTAGGGTCATAAGAAGTGGCCATGTACCCAGATTATGATAATTCTTGCAGCCAAAGACTTTATAGAATACTCATTTCCTCTCTTATGCATGATGGTAAATGGCCCCTCCTAGTTTGATCCAAGTTTGCCACGTTGGAGAGTTATGCAATTGTGGTAATATAAAACCCTATCTGACACTTGGTAAGAAGGTAGAGGAGCTCAGAGCTCATTGGCAGCTTGGCCTTTTTAGTCACTTATTGCTTGACTAGACTTTCCAGCATATAATTCTTCATCATCAGTGCGTGAAGGTTTAGACTGAGGTTTGCGAGGGGTAGCATCCTTGGAAGAGCAATTCTCTTGAGCCTTGGGATAAGAATCAGCTGCCTCCACAGGCTTAGAGGTAAACTTCTTTTTTCTACGCTGTACTTTTGGGAGCCTGAACTTTTCCTTTGAAATTGGCCTCACTTAAGAGATCGAAGGGGTTTTAGGATGTGACTTTTGTGTCAACCATTCGTTGTTCACCTGGCTTAATCACCATCTCATCTGCCGCAAAAATTGGAATACCATCGCTAGCCTCCACTGAATTGGGAAATTTCTTAGTTTTGTGCCCGGAGGTGACATAATGTAAAGGCAAAGCGGAAGAGGGGTGTTCAACTAAGCAGGTGTAGTCATTCTTGATGAGTTCTTTGTTGGACAAGACTAACAGAACTTCAAAGTTCATTAAAGATAGGGACCCTTGCTTCATGTTGATGATGCCTTCATACTCAATCATAAACTGAGTACCTATAAACATCTCATAATTGTTATTATCCATAGCCACTTTGGGGGCTGATAGAATAAGCTTCCCAATATGAATGGGAAGGGATGAGTAAGCACCCAGTGCGCGGATGTTGTTAAGACCAGCGGTTCCAAAGTCTTGGTTGCACTCCAATTCAGATGCAAGTTTGATCTTTTTTCATCAACTTGGAGGAGATTACGTTCACCAGGGAGCCTGTATCTAAGATAGCCATCACCTGAACTTTTTGGATAAACACTTTGACCTTCATAAGTATCCCCCCAGAAGTGGGCGATAGCACTAAGACCTCCTTAAGATGGAATTTGGAGGCTAATTTGCATGCGGTCTTGGGGTAATTTTCCTGGATGGACTGCATGGTATGGCCATGCTGGATAGGGCGAATAAGGCTTGACAACACCTCATCTGCATCGCTGGAAGTATTAATAATGATTGGCTCTCCTATAACTTGGTGGAGATACATCTCTTCAGGTATGGTGGCTTCATCTACTCCTCCAGCGTTTAGGTGATCAAGGACCTCCACTTCCGCGGGAGCTCCCAACAAGTAGTACCCAATGTCATCGTAACCCCCTCAGAATCGGCTTCGGGGTATTTTCAACCATGGGCAAGGTTACAATTGAAGTGGGGGAGACAGTCACGAGAGGTGGGGTAATTGGCTTTGCTTTAACCGGCATTTTAGACAACCCCAGTAGTTCTGGAGGATATATTCTTAAAGCGCGCACCTAACGACCAAGCTGAAGGGGAAACCACAGTAGGGATCTCCGCTTTGTATGAATGAGTAATGTCCATTTTAAGTCGCACCAAAGAAGCAGGTTTTGTGGGGAGAATAGGCACAGGTGGCCTAACTTCAAACGGTTCACTAGGCCAAAGCTCACCTGGAAGAATATGGGCGACGTCTAACAAAGCCTCTTTTATATCACGGAAAAATATGAAATGGCGTTTCACTGATATAATATGCCTGGCGAGAGAGGGCTGTGAAGCTAACCCAGTTAATATGGCGGTGATAGCGTCATCCAGGGTAAGCAGGTTGGACGTAGCCAGCCTTTGAGCAGTGAGATAGAACCGCTCAGCAAAACTAAAGAGGTTTCACCCCCATACATGGTAAGGCGCATGAAAGCTTGTTCTTCCCTGTATAAGCTCTAAACGGATCCAAATTCAGCCAAGAGAGACTTTTTAACATCTGGCTAGATGTGGTGAGGATCCAGGTGAGGAATGATCAGCTTTTGGGCTTTGCGGCTTAGACAGGGAAGTATGTACTGAACTTTCTGTTTGTCAGTGGCGACATCCATCGCAGCTATATAAACGTACAGAAAGGAAGCAATGCACCCTTCAACTGGGGTGTATCTTTCTTTTATAGGTAATTTAAATGGCCGTTGCTCTAGCTTTTTGAGACGGGAGAAAGAGCTGGTTAGTTGCTTCTCGAGAGCAACTAATCATAAATCAGTAGAGCTGCTCACGTTGACAGCCTCCATTGCCTTGATACTTTAATACTTATCAAAGTATTCAGGGTGGTCCCCTGTAGTGAGCACCAGTTTGTGGGATCCACCGATGGATGCCACAAATATTTTCTCAGAGTGAGAATCTTACTTTTTAATATAAGTATAAAATAACGCTTTGTTAAAGTTTATGTGTTTTTTATTGTTTTAAGCGGGGAAAAACCAGGAAAGGTCCTTTTTTTGATACTAGTTTTTCCTATCTAAACTAGTTCAGATTTGAGACCATGTGTATACGAGGCAAAAGAATATAAAGCTGAGTTATCTAAATTAGGATATATAGGATTTTGGCCTATCAGATTGAAGATAAACATTTTGAGGCAAAACTGACTCATGGGGTAACGATTTGATGAATTGTATCCAATCACCAAAAGAGTAAAATCTTCTCACCTCGGTGGCATTCAGACCCATGTGGTAATAATTGGTTAATTTGTACCTTATCATCATCAAGTAATATCTTCTCACCTCAGTGGTGGTCAGACTCATATGGTAATGATTGTTAATTTGCACCTAATCATTGACGGGCAAAATCTTCTCACCTCGGGAGGGTTCAAATCTGAGTTGTAATGATTTGTTAATTTGCACCCAATCATTGATGGGTAAAATCTTCTCACCTTGCAGAGGTTCAGATCTGTGCAATATTGAACACCTTGAATTCAGCTGAGAAGTAGAGTAATCCTATTATTAGTATTTACCTTTTTAAGCTGATTTTTGTGATAAACTGTATTTTTCCAATAGTTAGGATTCCACTGAGAATCCACCAAGGTCTTTTCGCCGTTGGTACTCATATCTTTAACAACCACAATATTATTTTGATGATTGGGCAGGAGATGGGCCAATCATGGTAGAAGATTTGGGAGCACTAATACCTCCAACACTATTTTTCTTAAGTTGAGAAGGAAAATGCCTGACACAAATAAAGTTATAGTTTGCAGGGAGATAGTTAACACTTGAATAAAGATGTGGCATTAGCATAAAAGGCAACCCATAAAGAAAGCAGGATCTTGTAACTCCAGGCCTAACGCACTTAGGCGTAGGGAGTTGCAATATCTAATTGGTAGGTGGGTGCTCCCCATAGGAGAATTGGTTATGACAACGTTGAAAAGGAGGCGGATCCTCACCTGAATTGGAAATAGTTGGGCCTACAAGTTTCTGAGATCCTTCTGACAGAAGGCCTCCGCAATTGAGGAGAGTTTCTTAAAAGGTAAAGACACAATAGGCCCAATTGGACGTGGTATGAACCAATGTTACTAACATGACTGAGATCTTCATGTTGATATGTGGCCTGTGAGGCCACATTGAAAAAGTTGCGGGGGTTAGGCAAAGAAAAAATTTTAACTTAACCAAATTTTTTTGGAGAACATGAAGATTATTGAATTTTAAAATAGGAGGATCAACCATCAATTTTTCAGTGTGTTATGACTTCATATATAGACAATTGACTATGGAATAACTTATGAAGTGCAGGATTGGTGCCTCAAGATTTGACTTACCCAACGGATTTCAAGCGAGGGTGAAAAATGATCTATTTGGATCCAACTTTACAGGTATTGGTGGCAGGCTAAGTCATTTTCAGTTTGTCCATAGATGCCAAAAATTTTGGATTTTCTGCAGTTCTGATGACTAGAGCCACAGCGTCTCACTTAATGAGCAGTGTGAACTTCCCAAGACCACCCCATGTAGGGGCGGTCCCAAGAGGTCAATAACATGTTTGGGGCGCCCAACCTGACCACACCACGTCACTTCAGCATCTGTTTGAACAAGTGAGAAACGGTAGGTAAGACTTTGATGTTTCTGGGAAATTTCATTTATCAGCAATTTTTTTAATGGCCTGATGCCATTGGCAAGCTTTGCCAAAGATTTGACACTAGACGCTTTGTTTTCTGAAAGAACGCACCCATTATGCTTTGTTGCTGATGGTTTGGAGTTATTGGGCCTTAATGCTGGAGGCTTGTTGCCACCAACTTCATGCAAACATTTTACCCTATGAGGATGCTAACTCTCTGATAACTCAGCACAAAATCTCTTTATAAATGAATTCCAAATTGGATGATGTTAATACTAGGATGGGTGGCGGGATTATCAAAGGGTAAGCTGTTACCCACCTTTTGTCCCCCACATGGGCGAATTCACCCTGGGAGATGAGAGGTCATCTGGCCTTCTCAGACCCTTTTTGGATGGGAAAGGGAATGTTACCCATTATAAGCGGAGGGGGCGCAACACAGACTTACACTCAGATTGGTCCTGAAAGAGAGTACCAGTCTTAGGCTTTTGTTGAAATTTAAATTGTGTGTCCTTTGAAGGCTACATTATTATTAGTCTTTGGTAGCACCAACAGAATCTGCTAGGTGCTTTTCTCTCTCAAGGGCAAATCTCTTTATGGAATAGGCGTCATAAAAAAATATCTGCTATGAGAAGGCAAAAATTCTAGTTAACACAAGGAAATCTCTTGACAGATTTGGCGTCATAAAAGCAATCTCTGTTTCTTTGAAAAGGAAAAATCTCTGTTATTATAACAGGCAATCTCTTGGTGGAATAGATTTTGTCACCAATAGATTTTTTGCTTATCATGCAGGCAAGCGCTAGATAAACTAGGCAAAATATAATGACGTAAGATTTTTAATATAAAGCTTTAATTTATTGAGAAAACAATGGTCTTTTTTTAGTACTAGATGGTCCCAACCCAAGGGGGGGGGATAAAACAATGGTCTTTTAATAGTACCTGAATAGAATTTAATAATAAATCAAAAATAAAAGAGGGGCATACCAGATGAGGAGAGACAGGTGCATACCACATGTAAGGATGGAAGTATATTTAATAATGTATGAAATAAAGGCACAGTCCAGGTTTAGGGTTGGAGTAGATTAGGCTTTATCGTTAGGAGCTGAACTGAGATAATGTGAGTTAGTTAAGTGCTTCTATTATCTGCCAGTAGGAAGCTATTAGGTAACAAATTAAAATAGATGACACAAGGCATAATATGTGTCTTAAAGTGAAAAGAGAATGAATAGAGGAGTTGAACACTGAATAACTTTAGACTTAATATCATCATGATATTAAGTAGGTTCAGGTATTTTTACCTATCTTATCAGCCAGTAAAGCATTGGTGCGATTATCCCAGAATTTGTCTGATTGTGTCTCAGCGTTTTTAACCTTTTGATGCTATGTATATTATGATTAATAAATTTAAACCTTTATCATATTAAAATTTTGATTGTTAAATAAATAATACAAATAGTCTAAAATTGCCTAAAGTAATTAGATGTATTGTGAGCCCAAGGTTGAGGATTCACAACTACAATGGTGAATCTAACACTAATAACCTTTATAATAGATTTTTTTAATGCCAGGGAAACGGCTTATTTTATGAATATTGACCTATTCTCTGGGTCCTATTAACTAATGATTGAGAAAAATTAAATTTTAAAGAAAAAAACATACATACAAATCACATACATAACCTTTTCCTTTTTAAAGTCGATTATAAACAAAAAATTTTCACCAAATTTAACTTAAAATTATTAAACTTTAGTGCCTTTTACCCTCGCTGTAGTTCCCAAAACCTAAAAAGTTATGGATTAGTTATTGCTAGGATTAACATCTTGATGTCTAATTGTTTACCTCAACGACATAACTATATTTTCCACTAAGTTTAAAAACATCTCTAGGACCTAGGTGTAGTAATTTACCATAGTAAAGAAGTGAACCAAGTCATTATTGATCATAGTATATCTTTTTGCTAAGGTACAAAAGCTTCTATGTCATATTGTTCCCTTTAATAAAACGCACCAGCCTCTCCAAGGTGTAAGCAATTTACACGTCACCAGTCCTAAACAACGCAATAAAACTCCATATTTTTTATGAACTTTTGATTATTGCAAAGCTTTTATCCCAAATTTCAGCATGGTGGCTACCCCAAATATATCAACGTGAGAAGAAGGTAACCCCTGGGATTTCACTAACCCAGCCCGATTATACCTTGGTACAGCCTAAATAATGCATTAATCCATTCTATCATCTTGTTATCCTATACTTGTAAGGTTTTAAGTATTTATGGATGCTAAAGAGTCATCCATTAGATTGTGCTCACCAAAGTATGGTAAATTAAGTATATGCCCATTAAATAATCTTTTAGTATTTTTCTCTGGTGGAATACAAATATTTAATTTATGATAAAGAAACCTTAGCGTTATTATTATCTATTAGGAAATTCTTTACTACCTTTTGGACTAACAAGTCAACATACTCATAGAAATTTTTGGGAATGCTTCTTGTTTAACATTAAACCTTTTAACAGGCGCTAAGTTTGCTGATGGGAAGATTAAATGTAATTTTGACATGAAGGTTATGCCTTTACTGTGCAGCTCAACGATAGAGCAGATGTGTTATAAAGAACTCACAACAATCCTGTGGGATAAGCAATCTTCCATATGGGGGGATCAACCTTGAGAATGAGCTACTACAAATATGGAAGTTACGAAGACCTTGAAGAGCCAAACAACAGTACATAATTACTTTTTAAAAATTTAAATCTAATATATCAGAAGGGCGCTTGTACATACATAATAAAGGATCAGTTGCACAGATGGTTCCAATAAATCAAACCATGCATAATATTAAAAAACCTATAATCATGCTTTACATTTTGAAACCAAGTCAAATGGAAAAACCTTTTCACTGTATAATACTAACTAACTGTCTAAAATAGCAACACTTATGTATCTAGTTTCATGATTTTGAAAGTTTACTAAGCCACAAGGTTCCCTGAAGCCCCTGAATCATACAGTAACACACAGATTTTTCAATTCTGGTGCTCAACTTCATATGACCCAAAAAAATGAGCTAAAGTACATCTTATCAGCTAAAAATAATTCAGTTATTGGCCCATTGCCAAGGCAGTTCTCCAAGCTGATGCATTTACATAAACAAGTTCCAATATGTGTAGATCATTATCATTTTATTGATTATCCTAAGTTTTATTAACTGACTGTGGGATCCCAATTAATAAGTTGGTGCCATGAAAGCAGGAATTAAAGTTTTGACTGGCCTTCCACTCTGGGTGCAAAAACCGAAAAGGCAAGCCCAAAAATCCAGGGATGCTGCTGCTCAAGCAAAGTTTAATTGTGCTGAAAGGAATTGATCAGCAAATGCCAATAGGTCATAACTGTATAAACCTGGCAACGAACCAGGCTGTTGTGGCCCAAGGACATGAGTCAGGGTGTTAGGAAGAGTGGGATCAGATTGGGTGGATTGTTTTTCTTCATAAAAAGATAGATTTGGATCATAGAAATTTTTATTGAATCTAAAAATAGAAAATTGACCATCAATATTCTCAGTGTGTTACATATGCTTAAACAGATGACTGATTTGGGGCAAAGCTTAGGAAAGAGCGGGATTGAGGTTCTTAATATTTGGCCTAACCCACAAACTTCAAGCGAGGGGGTGAGAAACAAACTTAAATTAAACTGACTTTAAAATTGATAGCGTTAGGCTGAGTTGCTGCGTTTGCATCTACAGATGCCCAAATTGTGGATTTGAATTTGATGTGGTTCTAGTAATTAGCTCGATAGCATCTCACCCAACTGGCAACAGGAACCTCCCAAGGCCACCCCATGTAGGGATGGTCCCAAAAGGTTGGGAACTGGTTTGGGGCCCAACCCACCCATGATGGTCGCTTTGGCATTTATTTGGCTATAGTGGGATTTAATAGACAAGGATTTTGATATTATTGGGTTGGTTTCATACTGATGGCAACATTTGACGAAGCTGATGCCATTGGCGAGTTCCACCAAAGATTCAATATTAGACGCTTTCTTAATCAATGCTACATGCCCTGCATTCCAAGTTCCCAATATTTTCAGGGAGTATTTTAAACTGGAGGCAAAATTTGACAATGGCCCAATGCCATTGGTAAGCGTTACTGAATATTTGACATTATTACTTTTCCAGCTGAAAGCAGATGCCCTTTGGCTTTGTTACTGATGGTTTGCAACTGTCAAATATTAAGGCTGAAGATTTGTCACTATCAATTGTATTAGCCCCTTTGTCCCTTGTGGATGCCAATAATTTGCCGACTTGCTACAGATCCCCTCATTTGCCACATTAATTCTTTGGGTTTAAGAACTGGTGTTGAGTAGAAGAACCTCAATGGATAATTCATGAACCACCACTCATCCACCACATGAGCGAGGTTACCCTGGAAGATGAGGGGGACCGCCAGCCTTCTTGGCCCCTTCTTAGATGGGAAAGGGAACACCCCCCAATCCAAATGGAAGGGGCGCTCCCCAGACTTACATTACCCTGCCATTTTCCAGAAAGGGAAGCATCACAGCCAGAAAAATGAGCAAGTGCCAGATTCTTACAGGCTTTGGGTGAATTTATCATCATCATAGCAATCTTTTAAGGGAGGGCGGGGAGCATTAGTGTTGGTTGTGTGGAAATCCTCTAACAGCTCTGAACAATTAGCACAGTTTCTAGCGCCTACCAAGTTTTTTTTGTAGCCAGATAAAATTTCCTCACGACTAAATATTGAACTGAACGGCACAGGCAATAAGAAGCCAGGATCCCTCAAATTCAGCTTCCAATGCACCCTCGATTAAATGGTCTTTAGTTCCAAAGGGATTGCCCCCTTGAACGGGAACAAATGAGAAACATGAAATAAAGGACGTTGCTTCCAGTGGGCCTCCAATTATAAGCATAAAGCGCCATTTCCCAAGTCATCTTCCATTAAGTGGGGGTTTGAGCACTTAAATGTGAATTTGTGCAAGGGCACCTTCATGCACTAGTGGCACGTGTCAAGCATAACGTGTAATTTTACCTGTTTAATGTGCTGATAGCCATTTTAGATATGCCAACTTTCTTATAATCACTTATTGCCTTAATAAATTTCTCCCAAAAATAAGGATTACATGGTGCAAATGTGCTGATAATGGTCAGCTGTGGCTGGTACCTACGGGAAAAGTCATAAATAACCAAAAACTAAGGTTTATATCCCCAAGATAGCATCATATGTGGAAAAGATATGGACACATGTGTAACATTATTATATATAAATTGAGCGAGGGGAAGGAAGTGAGACCAGCTATCCTGAGCAGCTGAAGCGTAGCACTGCAGCTAATGTTCCAAAACCTGTTGGACCCTTTTCAGTTTACCCATCTGAATGTGGATGACACACAGTGGAGTTACAGGGTGTAATATTCAAGATCATCAAGATCCTGTTCCAGAACTGTACCATAAATTGTAGCACATGGTTGCTTATAATTTCCTGCAGGAGTCCAAACATTTAGAATACATGACGCACGAATAGGCGGGTAGTCTCTTCAGAAGTAATGGAGGAAAAGCACAGGATAAACAAGGAGAATTTTTTAAAACGATCTATTACCACCATAACCACTGTGAACCCTTAGATCTGGGTAGCTCAACAATGAATTCCACATACACTAATGTCCATGGACCTCTGTCTGCTGCAAGTGGTGCAGGATTCTATTACTAACCATTCAGTCTGAATTGGCCTACGCACAAATCATACAGTCTGCAATACATACTATAAATCCTCTGATAAGCCCGACCAATTATTTGTATGCTTAACCAAATAGATGCACTTCTTGTTCCACAAGTGACTACTGCAGGGGAATTATGATGAAATAGAATGACTTCATCTTGGAGGAGAGGAGGAACCCACACCCATGGTCTAAACTGGATGAGCACATGTCTAGAGAGTAAAAGGAATGTTTTGAAGTTGAGAAGTACAGCTGCTCAAAAAGATCCACTTCTTCCGCACATGTCATTTGTGCTGCTAAATCATTTGAAATCAAGGGTGCATCTGAAGCTGTCTGCTACCAAAAATATGGTTTATAATGGCTAAGATTTGGGTTGGGGGATGACCGTTATGAGATCCGCCTCATCTGATCCAACTGGGCAAAGGGATATATAACAACTTACGAAATTAGGGAGAATGTTTAACGTTCCTTTCAAAAATTCTTATTTGAAGGTGAAGCTACACAAACCTGGTAGGTTCGGGCCTTCCAGTCTGCCAACTTCAGTGGTTTGTAGAAATAGTGATATTCTTGGTGGTCTGTTTGCACAGTCAACTCGCGCTGAGCACCCTTCAGGAGATACGCCTGTGGTAAAAGACCAAACATTGCTGCCAGCTCCTTGTCATAGATGTACTGGATAGAATGGTGGAAGATACTTGTGGGAAAAATAAGCAATCAGGTGTTCCAACATATTGCGCACTTGGAGCAAAACAGCCCCCACCGTGGTGGAAGATGCATTGCACGTTACAATATAGGGTTTAGTGGGATCTGAATGCTTAATGATGGAGGGTGGCAAAAATACCTCCTTAATGAAATCAAATGCCTGCTGGCACTCAAGCGTCCAGCAAAAGAGAAAGTTTTTGCCCATGTGTAGATGGAGAGGAGCGACAAACTGTGAGAGCGCAGGAAAAACATTTTTCAGAAAGTATATGGTTCCCAAGGAGCTTCTCAATTGCTTCTGAGTTGTCAGAGTTAGCCACTAATAAGTGGTCCAAACTACTGGGCGGAATTGCATACCAGTCTTTTAAGATGAGATTCCCTAAGAAGTAATTCTTCCCAATAAAACTTGAATTTTGGTGGCTTGATAAACAGCCCGGCTTTATGCAGCACAGCCACCACCGCCTCCAAATCTTTTGCATGCTGCTTGGTGGAGGGTAATTATAGCAGAATATCATCAATATATGCAAATGCGCAGGAAAAACCAAGATTCCCTATCTCGCTATCAGTCAAACTCTGTAAATGTTGCTGGTGCATTCTTTAGACCAAAGAGCATTATATAAGATTGACATATACCTCGTTTTAACTGGATAGCGGTAATTATTCCTGGCTTTGGCCAACAAAATTTGATTAAAAGCATTTACCAGATCAGGTTTTAAAAATACATGCAACTTCGCGATTGCTTGGCCAGACATCTTCTCCAGCAGAAGTGGGTAGAGGTCATGAACCGTTATGCTATTGAGGTGGCCGCAATCTATGCAGGGACAAAGTGAACCATCTGCTTTTTGGCAAAGACAATGGGGGAGTCAAATGGGGATGTCTCCTTAAACAACTAGCTTTTGTTGAGAATGTCATACAACCATGCATCAAGGGCCACATCCTTTTTGCTGTATGCGGATACAGTGGACAGTTTAAATTCACCATTTCCACCATCGTTTGAAAACTCTAAAAGAATTCCATATGAAGGGAAGGCGGCATTCTTGCTTGGAATAAAAAATGCTCTGAAAATCCATCAAACACTAGGAAAAATCAGATGGAAGGCTGTGGGTGAAATGAGGGTTGTAACAGAACCACGGCCACAACCTTTAACAAGGGTGTCCAGCAATCAGAACTCGCCCTCCACCTAATTGTTGGAGAAGGACAGCGTCTTTGTCTCAAGGTAGATTCTCAAATGCTGCCAAAGCCAGAAAATTAAACCAAAAATACTGGGCTCAAGTTGGACATTGCAGAGAAGTGATCACAGAAATTAAACTGGTGGGGTGAGTAAGGTATGGAGCGCCATACTCTGAAGGAGGTTTGGGCGGCTAACAATGCAACTAGAAATGCTGGCCCCACATCCAAGTCTAGATCATGCTATGCCAAAACCAGTCTCATAAGTTACCTGCTGCTACCATGTCAACCAAGGCCTCAAAAGGCATCCGGTGTGCCCCAATACTAAATTTCATTGGTAATAAGAAATAGGCAATTCTGTTTATTGGCAGTCACAGTCATTTCTGCTGATAAAGAAGAGGTTGAAACAAGGTCAGGGGTAATAACAAGGGTTGTGACAGGAGCAAAACTAGTGTGGAAAAGGAATTTGATAATTTTCGTCAGGAAGATCCACCACAATTTATAAACAGGTGTGTTAGAGAAATATAACATGGTCGCGGGGGCATTGTTTGACATTATATTATTACAGATACTGATTCAATGTTGGGATCAGAAATGCATGTCTGGTGGAGCGACCTCACCATTTAGATTAGGGGGTGTTCCCTTTCCCATTCAAAGAGGGCTTAAAAAGGTCAGAAGCCCCCAGTCTCCCAGGGTGACCTTGACATGTGGTATATGATGGTGGGTCACGGCGTACCCTTTGAGAAATACGCCTCAATTCCAGTTCTTAGATCCACAGAGCTTATTCAGCAATTTAAGTGAATCTTCAGAGATTTTGCTTTAATTAGAATTCACATGGGACAAAGGGCCCAAATATGATAAACAATGGTAAAAATTCAGCTTTGATAGTTGAAAATTGAAAAACATCAGTAACAAAGACCAACAGTCGTGTAAATCTAGCACGAAAAGTGGTAATTGCAAAATATTCAGTAATTTTAACTGATGGCATTTGACCATCGTTAAATGTTACTACCAGTTTGTAACCCTCCTTGAAAATATTGGGAACAAGGCCTAATGGGCGCATACATTTGATTAAGAAATTATCCAAGATCAAATCTTTGGTGTAACTTGTCAATGGCAATAGGCCTTTATCAAAAGTTGCCATCAGTTCGGATCCTTTCTCAAAAACATCAAAATCCTCATCCAATGAATCCCAATCAGTCAAACAGATGCCAAAGTGACAGGGTGCAAGCAGGTTAGGTGCCCAAACCCATTCCCAACCTCATAGACCACCCTTATGTGTGGTGGCCTTAGGAGGTTCTTGTCACCTGCTGGGCGAGATGCTGTCACGCTAATCATCAAAGCTAAAGTAAAATCTATAATTTGGGCATCCATAAATGAGCCAACGTCGACTAAATTCACTGCTGACAATTTTGAAGTTGGGTCAACCTAGTTCGTTTGTTTCTCTCTCACTCAAAAGAAGTCAGGTTAGGCAAATCTTGAGGATCCCAATCCCAAGCTTTACTCATCTGATTCCCAAAATCAATCATCTATTTAAGCAGTCGTATCACACTGAGGGAATTGGCGGTTGATTTTCTAAATTCAATGAAATTCCTGCACGCAAATTCAATTATTTTTCCTATGATGAAATTCAGACCTCCTATTCCATATCACTCCTTTCAACACCCAAACCCACAAGCATAAGGGCTGTGATAGCCGGGTTTATGGCCAGGTTGTTATTCCCAATTACGGCCTATTGGCGCTCACTTGTAATCTCCTTCTTTGCTCAATTAAACGTCATTCAAGAAACAGTATACTGTAATTTGGGCCTGTCTTTTGGGTATTTATGCATCCAGATAGGCAGGTCTTTCTAAATTTTATCTGCCGCCATCATGGCATAATCAACTGTCCTTTATTCTTGCCATTTCCGCCCTCATTATTGAGATGGAGGTTTCAGTGGTTACTATCTTCCATATAAATGATCATTCAGTAGCTTGCCTTCTTTTGTTTGTCTGGATTTTCACCAATTTCATAATCAACTCCTAGATGGATTTAAGAAAAACCACTCATGATCAAATTACTCCCTATTCCTCTGCTTAAACCTAAATCCACCAGCAAAGTGGGCACTTCATGATTGGTTTTGCCTTAATTTCATATACTGATTTTAAATAAGTATTGGCATTGGTTCCAGGTCCTGACGCCCCCTTTGAGGCCAAGTTGGGCTGCTCCAGCTCACCTGTCTGCATGTCAATGGAAGTACAGCCTAAAAAAGGATGGGATGCAACTCCTTGTTTTCCCCAGTTTTGACCTTATAAATGAACCAGATCTTTCCCCTCAATCAAGTTTATAATGTCTTCTGTATCAACAGAATGACAGCATCCACCAATAAACAAAATTACGCCTACTTATTAATACAATGAAAATCTGTATTGGAGCACACCAGGTGTCCTTTGAGGACTTGTTCAACACTTGAGCAGTGGGTAACTTCATGAGTCCGGATTTGGCCCTGCAGCTGGATCTTGTCTTGGACCTGGGGCCAACAGTGTTGGTCGCCTTTTCAGACTCCCAGCCATCCTTTAAAGTATGGCGCCCAATACCATTTTCTTTTCTCCAGTTTAGGTTTTATGATCATTTATCATTGATGCCTAAACTCATGTTTCTGGTGATTTTGGTGTGGGTTGGCGGCGTCTGCAGCATATGAAAATCCACTTTGAATCTAACACACTGTCATTCTCCAACGGTCAGGTGAAAAGATGTTTCGCTTTATGAAATACACTTACCAATGCTTATAATTGTGGATCAAATACATCTTTAGTATTTCCTGGAGGTTCTAGCCAAATATTTCCACTGCTTTGATGGGGTATCAGAGCTTTTTCGACTCTGTAAGGCTAACTGCCTCACCCTTCATACGAAATTTATTTTTTAGTTTCAAGATTATGGTGCATTGGGTGAACATAAACATCCCACTCTACCCGTAAACAGCGGCGGAGGAGTTGTCCTTGATGCCTGGTTAGATGAAATGCTCAAGAAGGTCTCATTGTTCAAAAAAACATCCCCTGTGGTATCTTTCATTCTCTGTCAAAAAGGCAGATGGTTCCCTTAGTCCCTGCATGGATTATGTTCACCTTAAGAATTTTATGGTCCACGACCCTTACCCCTGCTAGTGGAACAGAAGATTTGACAATCTATTGCCAAGTTGTGGGTGCTTTCAAAACTCGATCTATTTAATGCCTTTAATTAAATTTGGGTTATGGAAGGCCAGGAATGGCTTACTGCTATTCAGACAAGACGAGGCATATTCCAATAACAAGAGATGCCTTTTGGGCTGAAGAACGCGCCTGAAAAAGTTTAGAGAATGATTGATAGTGTGCTAGGGGATCTCAGATTTTCTCTGCGCGTCGCATATATTGACAACATCCTGGTACATTATTCCTCCCCCAAACACATTTAAAGGACCTAAAGGCGGTAGTGGCTGTCCTGTATAAGGCTGGCTTGTTTGTCAAGCCGTTAAAATGGGAATTTTATTTGGAGGAAGTCACCTTTTTGGGATCATTGTCTTGAAAGATGGGTACACTATCCCATCCCAGCAAACTGGACTCCATCAGTGACTGGTCAACTCCAATGACCCAGAAGCAGTTAAGAAGCTTTTTGGGTACCATTATCATTCTGAAGAATTACTCTCCCACCCCCAAGAAGTTGGCTGCATCACTACATCTGCTTACAGGAAAAAGCGTACTTTCCAGTGGATGACTGAGTACCAACAATCATTTGATTCAATCAAAGAGGTGTTTTTGTCACCCCAACCTCAATCATGTGATCCATCTAAACCCTATATTGTAGATGTGGTGAATCTTCTGCCGTGGTGAGGGTTGTCTTGCTCCAGAGGCATGATGGGTTGGAACATCCAGTCGCTTACTTTTACTGCAAGTTTTCATCCACTGAGAAATCCTGGGCCATCTATGACAAGGAGTTGGAAGCCATGGCTTGGGCCTCAACTACAGGCAATATCTCTTACATGATGCTCAGCATGTGTTGGCTGCGGGGACTGACCACCAAGCTCCTAATACTTATGAAAGCCACAAAAGTTGACACACCAGAGGGTTTAAACCTATTGAGAATTATGTAGCTTTAATTTAAAATACAAGTTTGTGAAAAGAGCGCTAAATATTCTCCCTTATTTCTTTTTTTAGTACTAGATGGTCCCAACCCGAGGGGGTATTCTCCCTTATTTCCTAAGTCATAATCCCGCTCTTTGCATAACTGACGCAAATGAGGTGGATCAAATCACAGTCATTCCCTTACACAAATCTGAGCCATTTTGCCATCCGTAGTTTTGTTAGCAGACCTAGCTCTAAACGTTCCCTTTAATTTGTGGGTCTTAGCAGCGCAAACGGTGTGTGCAGAAGGGTTGGACCTATTTGGGTGGTTGTCCCAACCAACATCAAAATATTCCTCGTACTCATGGAGCTAGGGCCTAGTACAGTTTCGTTCATGAGAGTGGGTCCCTCCTCTCCTCTAAGCTGATGTCATACAAGCTCATTATGATCCCCCTGCAGTTGGCAATCTTGGGAACAAGAAGTGCATCAATTTAGTCAAGTGTATATATAAATGGTTGGGCTCCTAAAAAGGATGTTCCAGCCGGAATTGCATACTGAATGAAATGTGCATGGGCTAAATTGGATCATTTGGGTAAGAATGAACTTCTGCACCCCTTGCAGCAGACAGAGGTCCATGGACATTGGTGCATGTGGACTTTATTGTTGAGCTAGCCAGCTCTAAGGGGTTCACAGTGGTTATGGTGGTAATATACCACTTTTCAAAATTTTCCTTTATTATCCTATGCTCCCACTCCATTAATTCTGAAGAAATTGACTATTCATGTACTATGTGTTTTTATTGTTTGGTGTCCCGTAATAGATTGTCAGCAACTGAAGACTTAATTTACAGACGGTTTTGGAACAAACTCTTGGCAACCTTGAAGATTATGTTTTGCTGTTCTACTATTTACCATTCACAGTTGTATGGTCAAACTGAACGAGTTAATCTGATTTTCGGAGCTGTACCTGCGGTGCTATGCTTCAGCCACTCAGGACACCTGTGCGGATGACTTCCCCTCGCTCAAAACATGCATAATAGTGGTACACATGCATCCATGAGTTTTTCCCCATATAAAGCTACTTTAGGTTATAACCCTTCATTTGTTAATAAGTGCATACCTTTTTCAGGAGGTACCAGCTGCAGCTGACCATGTTTAGCACATTCACGCCAAGCAGTCCTTAGTTTGGGAGCACTTAAGATAGGCAACAAGTGATCAAAAGCTTTTTGCATATTAAAAACGTCTCCTTCACATGAAATTCAGATAATTTTGCACGTTATGATTGACACTCTCCATGTGCGCATTAAGTTCCTTAAGAAAATTATGTCTAAGCGCTAAGGCCCTCACTTTGTGGTAGAGGACTTTGGGAAACGGAGCTTACAACCTGAAATTGATGGCCCATTGGAAGCAACATCTTTTCTTCCTTGTCTCTCAGCTCTCCTCGTTCAAGAGGGCAATATAATGGACTTAAAGCCCATTATGATTGAAAGTGCAGAGGAAGCTAAAGCGGAGGACATCCTGGCTTTCTGTCGCTTATGCTGCTCCATTTAATATTTAGTCACATTGAATGGCTAACTTGCCTACGAGAATTTCTGGGTTGGTGCTAGAGTCTGAGCCAACTGTTCATAGCTGGTTAAGGCTTTTCATGCTACCCACCCCAATGCTCCCCACCGTCCCTAAAAATTCTATGCTAATGGCGATAAAAATGCCCATGGCCCACAAAAATTTGTCCTTTTCTCAAAACCCTGGTAGAGTGCCCCCCCTTTGGAAAAAGGGAAGAGTAATGTAATTCTGGGGGAGCTCATTCGATGTTTGGATTATGGTGTTCCCTTTCCCATCCAAGAAGAAATCAAAAAATCCGGTGGCCCCCTCATCTCTCATGGCAACCTCACTCATCTGGCAAATGAGTGGTGGGTCACAGCGTACTCTTTAAGGATTCTGCACAACCCCAATTCTAAAATCTGCATAACTAATGCGGCAAATTAAGGGAATCTTCATCAAGTTGGCAATGAATTGGCATCCACATGGGGCACAGGGCCTAAGTGAAAATTAGCAGCGGTGAATATTCAGCTTTGATGAATGATAATCGAAAATATAAGTAAAAAAGCCAATGGGAGTGTACCTTTAGCAGGAAAATTAGAAAATGTCAAATCTTCAGTGACACTTGCCAATAGCATCGGCTATTGTCAAATGTTGCCGCCAGTTCAGAACCCACCTTGAAAATATTGGGATCAAGGCCTGACGCGCGAATATTTTTGATGAAGAAAGCATCTAAGATCTAATTTTTGGTGGAATTTGCCAATGACAATGTGCTTTTATCCAAAGTTGCTATCAGTTCAAAACCTTTTTCAATAAAATCAGAATCCTTTTCTAATGAATCCCACTCAGTCAATCGGATGCCAAAGTGACAATTTATACGCATGTTAGGTGCCCATAACCTGTTCCCAACCTCTTGGGACCGCCCTTATGTGGGGTGGCCTTGGGTGGTTCCTGTCACCTGTCAGGCAAGATGTCATTGCGCTAATCATCAAACTGTGGCAAAACTGCAATTCAGGCATCCATAGACGAACGGACAGTGACTTGGCTCAACTCTGACAATTTTAAATTTGGTTAAACCTAGTTTTTTATTTCCCTCTCACATAAAGTTCATCAGGAAAGTAAATCTTGAGGGCCTCAATCCCAAGCTTTACCAAGCATATCCCCAAGAAGATTGTATAAAAGCAGTCATAACACACTGAGGAAATTGACAGTTAATTTTTAAATTTAAATCAATTAAATTTATACACCCTAAATTTATTTTTCCTTTAACAAGGATTTCAAACCTCCCATTCCAATCTCGCTCCTCACAGCACCCAAACCCATGTGCCTTGGGGCTGTGACAGTCGAGTTTGTGTCCAGGTTGTTATTCACAATTATGGCCTATTGGCGCTCGCTGGTTATTTCTCTCTCACCTCAATTTGAAGCCGTTTAAGCAGCTATGCCTCTGGCATTTTTTCCGTCCTTTTCGGCGTTTGTAATCCAGACTGGCAGGTCAGTCTAAACTTTATATGCTACCATCATGACATGAAATTAAGGACAACTCGGCGGCTTTGACCATGAGTTCCCATTTTGAGGATGACCAAGTAAAAAGTTGAGGACACTGGGGAAGTGCAGCCATAGTATATTCCTCCAAAATTATCTGGGGAAAAATACAAAATTGGAAATCAGTCAGACAAACCACATAAGTCAGGATACCAACTTTTAATTCATCTGTTAGAAGAAAACTACTGATGCGCTCATCTCAATGATGAGGGAGGAAATGGTAGGAAACGATGGACAGTCAATTATGTCATGAAAGTGGCAAGTAAAGTTTAGACTGATCTGCCAGCCTAGGTGCAAAAACACACAAAAGGAGAGCTTAAATGCCAGGGGAACTTCTGTTTGAATGACGCTTAATTGTGCTGGAAGGGAATTGACAGAAAATGCCCATAGGCTGTAACTGCAAATAGAAATTGGCAATGAAATAGGCTGTTTTGGCCTCAGGGCCTGAGGGTCTGGGTATTGATAAGAGTGGGATCAGATTGGGCGGTTTGTAGTTCATCATATAGTTATTAAATTTGAAGCTCAGGAGTGTTATTTTAAAAATAAAAAATCCTTTAAATTTTTATTTGAGGTAAACCAACCAGGGGACAGACATTACAATACAAAATAATGACTTAAAAACACAAACCAAACGCCCTAAATGAGCGGCGAGAACCAAAACCAAAGCGGAAAAGTAACCTACCTTGTGTAGCAGTTGTGAACCGCTTATCCCACCATGGCGGATGGGGAGGGGGGATCAGGTGGATTATCAATTTTCTCTTCATGATTGAAGAGACGGATCAAAGCTGAGAGCAAGGGGGTTGGGGCATCCGCAGGATGTGGGTCAAGGAAAAATAGATAATTTTTTAGTTCTCTGGTAACAATCTGGTCCTGGAGCATAGCCTCCAGGAATTTGGCAACATGGTGTTCAGCTTGTATGTGTGCATCAGGAAGCTGGGAAAATTCTGTGATATTGCACTGGTGATATGTGTGGTGGGGGAAATCCTGCCAGTGCAACAACATGCTTGATAGCAGAGGTGCAGTTTCCCTTAACCGTTCAATTTCCACTTTTGCAACCTCTGGGAAATCTGCAGGGAAATCAAATATATCTAGCCCTTCATTAATTCAGTGATAGAGAAAGCCACGGCCTTACAGAGATGATGGCTATCAGGAGAGGCCACCGCAGCTTCGGAAAGTTTGTGGTCAATCAAGAATTGTGTAGCGGTGGGTTTGGGGACATATCTCATGGATGGGAATGGGACATCGGAATCTGAAGGTAGATATGGTTCCAAATTAATCTGAAAGTCAGGAGGTGGGACAATTTCCCAAATTCAGATATTTTATACTAATAAGTCCCAGGGATTTGGTTGAGCATGATTGATTCAGAGGGACGTGGTTTTGGTTGGGTAATATTTGGGGTTTGAAATTGGTTGGATTGAATTTGGGTCCAAACCTGCTCCTGATTGGGTATATTTTGAGAAATTAATCTGGATTGGGCTTTGGTTTCAAAGATTTTATTGTTTTTTGAGCGTTCAGATGGAGGGGGTGGGGGCAGCCAAAATCCCCACTCAAACGCTGATTGCGTGGCCTCATGTGTGGGCTTGGCAGATTCCGCTTGTTTTGAATTGTAGCTACAGTTTTTTGAATGATTTAACATATAGCAGAGGGGGCAAACGACGCAGCCATTGTCAATATGAGACCAAAGGAAGTGATATGGTGCAGATTGGATATGGGCACGTGGTGGGATGTGGTGGGCTATGGTTGGCTGGTGGTGGGCAATGGTTGCAATTTCTTGAGGTGCCACTAACCGTTCAGCTCCGCTATGGACCAGGAAGTGGAGGATGGGGTTTGTACCATATTTGGACAGCCCAATCATCAATTCTTCATAGAGTGTTTGAGGGGGAAGGTGCGAAGGAAGGTTTGCAAAGTTTACCACCATTGTGGTGTTACTGGGGAGGCATGTACAAATTGTGTTAATAGATGTGTTTTTATATATAAAGGGCATAGTTGCTGCAGCAGCTGCGTCCTCTTCAGTGGGAAAACCGATATCAAATATAGCCCATATTAGGGCGGAAGTCAATAAATCCCACTGGTGAAAACGTGGTCATTGCCAGCTCAATTATCGCTTTGTCAGCATACAGGAAGAGACACCCATATTCAACTAAGAGGCAAAAGCGAAAATTGATTCAGGGTAGGGCATGTGGGTGGGGGTGGGTTGGGTGGACTCGTGCTAAGTGTAATAATAAGTCTCTTGAAGGGACAAATCAGCCTGATGCATTAGGTGGGCTGGATGAGCCAATCCATATGCGTTTGCCTGTTGGGCGGAAAATGCTAGCAGGTGGCGAATCTGCTGACATAAATGGAAAACAGATATGGCGTAGGTGGCGATAGAAAATTAATGGATGCTTTTAATAAATTTGCTCAAAGTGACTAAAAATAAAAAATCAACAGTGAATTTTCTCCATCTAGTACTAAAAAAAAACAGTCAATTTTCTCAGATTGTTAAAACTGCTTAAGTAGATATCAATTTAGGTAATAGCTTAGGAAAACATGGAATTGGAGCCTTGAGATTTAGCCTAACAGGCGAAATTTAAGCAAGGGGGAGAAAGAAAATTTGACTGACTATAAAATTATTGGCGGTGGGAAAAAGCGCTGTTGACTCATCTTAGATGCACTTATTTCAGATTTGCTTCAGTTTTGATGATTATACTGATGACATCTCAGCCAATGGGTAATGGTTACCTCCCAAGGTCAACCCACATAGGAGCGGTCCCAAGAGGTTTAGAAAGGGTTTAGGGCTCATAACCCACCTGTGCCCAGTTGCTTTAGCATCCATTTGACCAGGCGGGATTCATCAGACAAGGATTTTGATATTTTTGTGGAGGGTTGTAAATTGAAGGCAATTTTTGATGATGGCCTGATGCCATTGGCGAATTCCACCAAAGATTAAAATTTTGTTATTTTCTTCAACAAAGGTACATGCCTTTTAGGCCTTATTCCCAATGTTTTCAGGGAGGGTACAAAAATGGGTGGCAACTTTTGATGATGGCCCAATGCCATTGGCGATTTTGGCTTAAGTATCTAACATTAACAGCTTTTCTGCTGAAAGACACAGATTTTGGGCTTTGTTACAAGTGGTTTGTGACTGTTGACTATTAAGGCTGGAGATTTGCTGCTTGTTGAATCTCGGCCATTCTGTATGTATCCACAGAAGGGTTTTTCGCATAGGGTTATGGCAATTGAACAATTGGGATGGCAGATATGATGATTGCCGGTTCCTTGGACCACTTTTAATTAGTTAATTTATAATAAAACGGGAACAATTTTCCCTCAAGGCACTTCTTTATTTTAATAATGAATCGGCAGATCTTCTTCAAGTCTGCTCCCTCTTTCTTCCTATCTTCCTAATTTTCTCCCTTACAACCCCTCTTGTCAATCCCCTCATTTTTCTGATATCCCAGCAACCCCATTAATACTGACTTTTTTCTTAGTTTATTTATTCCGCCGTATTCTCATTAGTTTTGGCTTGTTGTTCTTCAATTCTTTATCACCCTGATTTGAGGCGATCCAAATTATCTTTTGTCAAACGTTGATATCACCTTATTGCCCTATTTTGAAGGCAATCTGATATGACCCATTATAACCCATATTGCCTCATCCTAAGGCGATCAATTACTTATAGCTCTAATACATCCTTGGTGGATTCTTTCTATTGAACTGTCGATGGAATTCCTCCAATGATTTGCTTGGACATAATGGTGGCTTGTCATCCAGTCTCATAAGTTTGCAACTTTACCCCCCCCTTTGACTGGAAAATAAGTTGTACATCTCTTTTTCCTTCAACACCATGCAAACCATCACAAACCAACAGCTGCGAGTCTGTGAGTTCACTTTCTTCTACCATCTGTGGCTTGGTGCGGAGTTACCCAACCAGGCCACATCCCTCTTTCTTGGTTTCCTTTTCCCCCAGCTGATGAGGATGAGGCTGATGTGGACCTCACAACCGTGCTAACCCATGAAGAGCTTCTTCCCAAATTTGTCAGCCATTTGGCTTCCTGGCGCGCCCCCTTATGGGACATAGTGGCCCAGATACGCTGGGGAGGGGAGTGGACCCAAGGGCCTTTGTATAACAAAGCGGCCCAGCTCCTGGCGTGTGTCATTAGTTGCCTAATGCTTCCATCTCCTACTGAGCCTCATCCTGTGGCACAGTCTGTTCTACAGATGCTGTTCTTTGTGCAGTGGGTGATAGCCAGTTGGTCAAGGTCCTTTCCCCACGCTCCTATCCACTTCTGGTCCCTGGAGGTAAAATTCCTCAACTGATTAGCTCGCCTTCACTATGGGGTCACTGCAGCATCACCGCCCTCAAGCTGACAATCCATTACAGTATCTTCCCATAATGGCACTCTTAGGTAACTTAATTTTTCATCCTGCACCACTTTCGGTTCAGGAATAGAGCTGCACCAGAATGCCCTCAAGTGGGCCTGGCAAGCAGCATTCACCACAACTGCTCCTTTTTTAATAGCTTATATATGCATGGAGGACTTCCTTGTAGATAGCCTGGCGCAAGTCGCAGCCTTTTCCCCTCAATCTGGAACTCACCTGCTTACTCGCCAGCCCTTACAACTCTGACCCACTCTGTTGGCATCATTGTTGATTTTCTGGGATCATCAACGCATGTGGTTGCAAGCTTTGCTCCTAGTGGGCAAGAACAGTTTCAACTCAATCAACCAGCGAGCGCTCACCACCTCGCCTGTTACCATAGAACCCCAGTCCATCTTCCTCTTCCAGTCCTACGCACCGGCATCCCCTCCTCAGGCTAGCGCAGTGGCCCTGGAGCAGACGTTGTACCCCTCGCTCTCACCTCAGCAGCCTTCACCTTCACTCCCAACCACAGATGAGCCCATAGAAACTATGGCACACTTGAAGCAGAAGAAGAAGAAACAAAGGTCCCATCTATCAAAACAAAAGGAACACCACAAGAAGCCAAAAAAGAGAAGGAAGACAAAGACTGCGAAGTGAAAGACCTCATGTAACAACCCCAATTAAACGTAATAAAACTCACATATAAATTTTCCACAATTAAGTTATCATCATCATTTAGACTTTTTTCATTTTTAGAGGGGCTATATTAGTGCTTATATGACTGAAAGAATTTTGCATGTACCTGATTTATAATCTGACTGCTCGCAG